>CM076580.1:222326825-222453858 GCA_034641835.2 Pinus albicaulis | reverse complement strand
CCCTCAAAATCAGCCTCAAAGTGGCGCGATGCATAGAGATTTCAGGCGTGACGCATTGGGAATTTTGGCTCCTTTTCCACTCAGCAACTTAGATTTTCGCTTAGTTTTGGCCAGTTTGGCTTTTTTATCTCAAAATGTGAAAGTATTGATGTAAATTGATGTAATTTCATGACTTTGATGTAATTTGTGCACATTTTTACTCATCCAAGTAGATTCATTCACCAAAAAGTGAAATGTAACTGAATGAATCAGTTTCCTACCTTATAAAGGCAAGCTGTTTCATTGCCTATTTTCTAGTTCTTAGTTTAGATCTTGTTGAAACAGCTCCTAGAATGGTGAGCTCGACCCCTAGAGGCATGGGGATGATTTAGGCTTGTCTATATCTTGTAATTATTCAGTAATTTTCAAGGTTGGACACTTGGGATTGCTTGGCACTTCATTGTACATTTCATCTCTGCATTTTGGCAAAGGAATAGACCAGGGTTTGCAGCACTCTTTGGGATCTATGTCACTCTATGTTTTGATGGTGTGTTTCTCTCTGCGATTGTAAGTTTACTGAAGTTTCATGTGTATCATTTCCCTTCTCCTTTTTTCTTAAGTTAAACAAATAAGTGATAAAGGTGGAATTCATTAGATTTGTAGTGCTCTACCTTGAGTTTTGTTTAATTTTCCATGTTTTCAACTGTCTGAAGAGGATTCTTGAAAGCCTATTTCCCTCTTCAACTCCTCCCTGGTCTGAGCTATCCATTTCATTCAATTCGAAGTATCGAAACAATTGCCTTTCTTGCCCCATTCATCCCTCTGCAAAACTGATCATTTCTCGGACCCAAAATCTGTCTTTCCCTTTGATTCCAACAAAAACCCCCAAAATAAAATCAAACTCTTTTATATGTATACCTAGCCTAAAATCAACCTTTATTTTAAGTCATCTCAAGCCTCACTGATTATTTTTGTTGAGATTGACCCGGAGAGAGCCCTCTCCTAATCTGGTAGGGCTAGCTACCAGATTAAGCGCGGTTTGATGTTACCCTAGACTCTGCCTTCCTTCAGCCTGAGGTAGATTTAGGAAATAACAGGAAAAATGGTACATTCGACCAAGTGTGTCCCCTTGGGGAGCACCTGTACTGTTTGTAAAGAAAAATGATGGAACAACGCAAATGTGCATGGATTATAGATAGCTCAATAAATTAATTGTCAAGAATAAATATCCTTTACCATGAATTTATGACCTGTTTCATCAGGTGAAGGGGGCATCTGTATTTTCAAAGATAGATTTAAGATCTGGATACCATCAGATTTGGATAAATGATGAGGACATCTACAAAACTACTTTCTGTACCAGATACAGACATTACAAGTTTGTGGTATTACCATTTGGTTTAACTAATTCACCAACAACATTTATGAGGCTAATGCATGGCATATTTCAACCCTTTTAGGATATATTTGTTCTGATATTCAAAGATGATATTTTAATTTATTCAAAGAGCCTAGAATAACACAAGGAGCACTTAAGGATGGTGTTCGAGATGTTACAAAAGCATCAGTTGCACGCTAAGTTCAGCAAATGTGATTTCTTCAAGGAAGAAATTCAGTATCTAGGCCAAGTTATTTCCACTGAGGGAATCATGGTTTATCCATAGAAAATTAAGGCAATCATGGAATGGTGAGTACCCCAAAATGTGGCCAATATCCAACCCTTTATGGGGTTGGCTAGATATTATCGACGTTTCATTGAATGATTTTCGAAGATTTCCTTTCCAATTACATCGTTGCAAAGAAAGGGAAAAATATTCAAATTGACTACAGAATGTCAAAATAGTTTTGATAAGCTAAAACATTTGCTGACCACAGCCCCGGTGTTGAGAGTAGCTGATTTCAATAAGGAATTTTAGGTTTGTACCGATTCTTGTAAAGAAGGAGAGGGAGTGATTCTTTCACAAGAAGGAAGGGTGGTTTCCTATGAATTAAAAGAGTTGAAAGAGCATGAACAATAATATTCAGCTTATGATTTAGAGCTAACCGCAGTAGCACATGCACTCTGGGTATGGAGGCACTACTTGTTAGGAAAACGGTTTTTGTTAAAAACCGACCACAACAGTCTTACGAGCTACTTTAAGCAAGTTGATCTTGACTCTCAATAGGCAAGGTGGAATGCCTTCTTAAGTGAGTTTGATATGGATATCTAGCATCTAAAATGTAAGGAAAACCGAGTGGAAGATGCCTTAAGCTGAAAACTACATTGTGTTTATGAAATTTTCTCTAACCATAATGAATGTAATTTTGTGGATCAGATAAACGAGGAGGCCAGAATGGATCCTGAATACTAGTTTTATGGCAGCAAGTGAAGGAAGCCAAAAAGGAAGATAAAACTCTTGACTACATGATTAGTAAATATCAATCGTTAACCTTTAAGAAAAAGATATATATTCCAAATAGAATGGGTTTGAAGGAGTTGATCATGAATGAATGTCACCGCAGTAATTACTCGGGACATCCTAGATACCAGAAAATGCTAAAATAAATTAGAAAGGCCTACTTTTGGCCTGGTATGCGAAGAATTATTGTAGAATATTTGAAAAAATGCTTGGAGTGTCAACAAGTTAAGATGGAGCATCAACATCCAGTTGGATTGTTGCAGCCTATCCCAGTACCTAAGTGGAAATGGGAAGTTATATCCCTATACTTTATTACTGGTTTACCAAGATCAAAAAAACATAATGACTCCATTATGGTGGTGGTTGATAGGTTGAGGAAAGAAGCACATTTTATACTTGTGCAATCTACCTAAAAAATTGTGCAGATAGCAGATATCTTTATGAGGAAGATTTTTAGACTGCATGGTATTCCAAACACTGTCATATCAGAAAGGGATGTGAAGTTTACTTTAGCATTCTGTAAGACCTTGTTTACTGGTTTGGGAACCCAAATTAACTTCAACACCGCTTACCATCCTCAGACGGATGGACAAACCGAATGGGTAAACCAAATCCTCGAGGATGTGTTTCACATCTACGTGATGCAACAACCAACGAGATGGGAAGAATATTTTCACTTGGTAGAATTTGATTACAACAATGGTTATGAGGAATCTCTTAAGATGAGTCATTTCGAAGCTTTGTATGGACGACAATGTCATACCTATCAACTGGAGCAACCCCCAAACCAAGATGATGATTTGACCTGAGATGTTAGGCAATATGGAATCAGAACTAAGAAAAATCACACAAAATCTGAGAGCTACTCAATATTTGCGAAAGGTGTATGCGGATAAGAAGAGGATATATCGAGAATTTGAAGTGGGCAACCATGTGTATGTAAGGATTAAACCAAAGTGGAGCACACTAAGGTGGGCCTCCTGTGCCAAGTTAGCTCCAAGGTAATGTGGACCCTTTCAGATATTGGAGAGGGTGGGACCTGTGGCATACCGATTGGCTTTATCAAACCATATTCAGGTGCACAAATTGTTCCATGTATCCTTACTAAAACGCTATGTGCATGACCCGAAACATGTGATCCATTGGCAAAGTATTCAGGTAGGATAAGATTAAGAAAGCTACCTTAAAACAACTAATAATTATGAGAGTTTAATTCAGAGATTTTCAGTATGCAGGTCAAACTGGATGACAAATATTTGGTCAACCTCAGTGTATACTCGATCGGAGAGAAATCATGCTCTGAAGGTGAGCCATCACCCAAGTTGAAGTGCAATGGAATCACTTCAGCTCGGATGAGGTTACCTGGAAAGATGAAGGATTTTTTCGTGAGGCTTACTCAGAATTATTTGTTGTGTCAAGATGAAACACTGAGGATGGTGTTTTCTTGCCGGAGGGGAAGTTGTGACAGTTGGTTTAAATGTTAACTAGTTGATTATGTTATTTAATTTTAAGTGACAAAACATTTATGTCCTTGAGAAAAGTATTATCTAATAAAAAAAAAATTTATGTTTTTGGCTGAAATTAAATTTATTAATGGAATAGAGGTTCCATAAAAAGGTTAAAAGGATGATAGTAAAAGTATTCCAAGAACTGAGAGTAGTTGCACAGAAATAGTTGAAGGCAGTTACCTCTAAGGATAAAAGGTGCATCCCAGTGAGGAAGAGGGGTTATGTTCTAAGACTAAGGAGGAAGAGAGTGGAGTATTCCTGAGCTGGTGGTGACCAGTGGAAAACACTCAGCATTCCCTATTCCTAGAAAAGAAGAAGTACTAGGCCAAGGGCCTTGAGGTCTCTTCTGGAAAAAATTTGTGAACCTAATAGACTCGGTTTGGAGCACGGGGGGATTTGAGGATGTAATTGCCTCACTCATGGTAGGTTGGAAAACATCAACGAGTTTGAAAAAAGAGATAAGTATTCATTTGCTGGAAAATTTGGTATTGAACATGTTGCCTAGCTATTTATTAACTTATTGTCACAATCTAGGTTGTTTAATGATGAAAAGGATTATTTTCCCTATCAGAAGTGTAGCCAATGTGTTATATCTCTATTTCCCTTTTAATGAAAAGTGGAACTCAAAAAATACAATGAATATATAGAATGGTGTTGACTTTAGTTTATTTATAAAAATAATAAAAGAACTATTGTTTATGGAAAACCGATGGGGCTTAAAAACAAAATTATTGCTACAAGGATATTAACACAGAAAACCGTTAACTCTGAGTTTAGGGTCCAAACCCCATTCTACGAGCTGGTTGTTAATTTCATCTATGATAAACACATAGAATGGTCCAAACATGTTAATGCTAAGTAAGTAATAAATTTTGCAAACTAGTTTATTAGCGTACTGCTACTGTAAAATGTAAAAGAAATAGAAGAATGAAAATAACAGTGAATGCATGTATAGTAAACCCCAGAATTGGTAGATACTATATATCAAATTAGACATATAAATCAATAGAAGAATGAAAACAAGAGTCTACTGGAGCCAAGGTAAAACTAAAATAGAAACATATTCAAGATTTCAGAAAGATGCATTTTATACCATGTGAAGAAATTTAGGACACACTGTGCAATCTTCCTGATATATCGAAAAGAGAGAAAAAACATTTCATTGAATAAGGATTAATAGTATTTGTAAGAACAGATAGTCCTGAAATAGAAAATTCATAAGTAATTACAACCTTCAGAACAGAGGGTAACTAGAAAGTGAGTGAATCTGGAGAGCTGCCCTCCCATATTTTCAAGCCAAAATTACAGCATATCTTCTTAAATAAAACAAAGACTAGAATAGTTCATAACAAAGTCATAAAATATGATGTGCGCAAGTTGGGAAAAATCCCCTCGCACCGCAGAGAATTTAGAAAAATACTAACATGGCATGCAAGCCTCAAACTATACTTCAAGTAAACGCATGATGTCATGCAACTCCGAAGTCCAGGTCAAGGGGCCTTCATTATTAACACATATAAAACATTCAGTGAGGATTGGGTACATGAAAGGAAAATGGAAGGATCGGGTCCAACCTACAATATCAATGCAAAACTAAAAGATTGAATCCAAGGAATGAGTCGGGCCTCACCTGCACAAGAAAACAAGAGACATAAAATTCAGAGTGAGGAATCACATCAACAAACTAGAAATGGAAACAAAATGACTCGATTAATAGGAGAATTAAAACTCTTACGTGAGCGTAAGAACTACTTTGCAAATTCGATGGGTTGAACACTGTAAATAAGTCACAAAATAAAGAATCAGTCTTCCTAACCAGAGGAAAATAAACCTATACTTCGTTAACCATTGCTTAACCTAAAACTTCATCTCAAATCACCTGCAGCTCGATGAAGGAGCTTGTCGCAAAAGTAGTTTTCGCGAAAAGCTCAAGGTAGGTACATGCCTATCGAGACAACAAGGAAACCATGGTAGAACCCCAAATGAATGGGAATATACATGCGGCGATATAAGAAGCCTATACAATTGAAATGAAAACTGAAATTGCGCCCCAATAGAACTGATTAACTTCCAAAGCAGTCGGGTATGGCATTACTTGCGAAGACGTGCCCTAGGGAGGCCACGCGGAGCCAACATGGAACCAAGGCAAACCAAGCAGCAGAATCTGGCTGAAGGGTTGCAGAGCAACGTGGCGAGGAAGTGGCAGCAAATGAAAAAATATGGTTAGGGTTGGGGGAGGTCTATACCCTAAACGGGTACTCCGCCAATCTCCACTGCTGAATCCAAACCTTACAATCCAACGGTGATTTCCCATACAGTTTTTGATCAGATGGGAAGGTTGTACTATGTCATTAAATTCCAAAGCAATAATATATAAAATATCCAAATGTAACCTTTGAGCAATGAATCAATTACAATTGAGTTTATTATCCATCAGATCTAACACAATGTAACTGTGAGATTTCTGTTCAGCCTTAATCAATTAAACCATAAGTAATCTCATCCTACGCAATAACCACATGGTACTCTGTATGTGAAGTATTAAATAAAGCATTCTGTCGAAAGTTAGAAACGCTACCAGATAGCAAGCAAGCGAGATAGGTGGTAACTTTGGAATCTGTGATGAAAGGAACCTAGTAGATATGTGTTATGATTATGTAATGTAAGGTGTAGGATTGATTTGGGTATGTGAATATTTATATATATAGAGAGAAAAAAAACGAAATTAGTTAAAATTTATTAAAGTGAAAGTAAATTTTCTTTTTGATTAATGTTGATAAACGTTACATTGACAAAACTTAAAGTAAAATAAAAAGTTTTACATAACCAATTATTTCCATGGACGTCTCAAATAAAGTCACATACACATAAGCACATACACATAGATGGTTCCTTCTTATCAACGGGTAAAATCAATGAACATAAATAAAAAGTGCAGTCAAAATATAAATAGAAGTTTTACGTACCATTATTCAAATAATTCGATGCATTTCTCACCACCTATGTTGAAATGCAAGTCAATATCTAAAATCTCCATAAATGTTTTTTTAGGTGCATTATTTTTCAATCACAATTGTGATTGTAACATAATACGCAGTGAGCTGATAACTAAAAATTAATTCAAGCAGATGTCAATTCGGCAAAAAATGGTAATTCAAGGATCATATACCGCGGCAAAAATGTTAAGGTGTTCAAGTATTTTGTTTGGAAAATAATTACTTGAATTGAATTAGATATAATAATGGGTAAAGAAATTATAAAAAATTTAAACTGAGTTTATTATGGTTATATGCAATACACAATTGAATTCATTTGTTGCTCCAAAGAAATTATAATTTATTGGGAATATTCAAACATAACAAGTTCCTATAACAAGTTCCTAATTTAATAAAGCGCATATTAATGACTTCTTCCAACTTACAAAATTTTTAATTGATTTTAGAAATATCATTTTTAGTTTTGGTTATTTCAAAGTTTTTATTATTCTCAAAGTTCCTTTTTAATATAGAAATGAATTTTCTATAACCCACGACTTGTTTATACAAATTTCAAATTTATCCTTTTCAATATTCTTCAAAATATGTCGATCACATTTTCATTTATACTATAATATGTCCAATTAATTTTTTTTACTGCAAAATGGTGTTTTATTTTGATATGCTTTTACCAAAGATGATAAACTAGCTTATTAGCGAGTTTTATAGAACTTTGATTATGACACTTGATAACAGTAGTTATTTGATGATCTTCTCCAACATCTTCAATGACTCTCGTGGTCCATACTTTCTAATAAGTGGAACTCCATAATGATTTGTACTTTAGCTTCTTGATAAAAATGAAATAGTTGGTTGTTTCTTACTACTCCATGATTTATCTCAATATATTATACTAAACACATATCCAAAAGTAGACCTCTTGTCATCTCAATTCCATCCAAATTAGAATCAATATGACCTCTCAAATTTACATCACAATCATTACTATATTCACTGTCAAAATTAATAGTTCTTTTCAAATATTAAAAAACCCTCTTTGAAACATTCCAATGATAAAGAGCCTTTTTGCAACCTTCCAATGACTATTATGAGGCTTAGCCATGAATTGATTCAATAATCAATAACATGTGAAATATAATTTAAACTTACCACCAACTATTTATATAGAATACCATCCACCTCTTTTGTTACAGCACCATTTCAATGCTTGACATTTTTTTCCAATGTAATAGACACTTCCTTATAATCATCTATATTTAAAAATTTTAGTAATTTATTTAATATTTACTTTGTAATTAAATTCTTACTATTTCCCCTCCATACTTGAAGCTTAAAGAATAGTGCAATCATTCAAGATCTTTCATCTCAAATATATATGGAAACTTGATTTTTAAGTCTTGAATTAAGTTAGTAGCACTCTTTTTTATAATTAGGTTGTCTAATACGATTAGAAAACCAATGTCCACTTTCATTTGACTTGATATACAAATTTGGAACTCTTTTAATTTTTAGAAAACCATATTGAATGTTAAAATTTAGAAAGAAAATGCTTCATTTGACTTGTGCCTTAGTCAAATGGGGAAATTATAATTTACACTTCAACAAGATCACTTGAGTTGCAATTAGACATGGCCAAATCACTCGGTTAAATTATTCATTTCAAGTTTATGAGCTAAAAATAAAATTGTGTTCAAGTTGACACATAAGATCAATTTGATAACCTAAAGCATTCTAGTAACAATGATATTACATATTACATGATTATAATATTATCTCCCTTGACATCAATAACTAAGCTATTTTGTATTATTTTTTTCTTGTTATTCTTTTTATTTCAAAAGAAAACAAAAAAGCAACCATATTTAAATGAAAACCGAAAACAAAAAGAAACAAACTGTTAAAGAATCAAAGTAAACTTTAATAATTTATTACTAAATTATAGAGCATCAATATAAGTACATTAATATCAAAATAAATAGTCAAGTCATTTATGCAAAACAATATATTAAAATATTATATGAAAAATTAGTTGTATTTAAAAAAAAAAAAAAAAAAAAAAAAAAAAAATTGAAATTGAGATATCTCTACAAAAATATTTTAATTTGTAATATATAAATATATCTAATTTTCTTAGTTCAATGTTTTTAATTACGTTTCTAAAATTCCACACAAAATGCCCAAAAATATATATTTCTATCTCTTTTTAATTGTTGTTACTGTAAATAAAATGAGCACCTATTTTTTAATCCTTGTTCTAATTATTGAGTAGAGTAGTTGTTAATATTTTCATTAATTATTTTTATAATACAAATTAATTTAAGTTATAGTTATTATTTTATTTTATTTTTAAATATGTACTTTATTTAATAAATTAAAATTTATTATAAAAATTAATAAATAAATTTAACTACACAAAGCACTTTATAATAGTAATATTACTTGATTATGATGTTATTACTCTTTGCATTAACGTCTTTTAAATTTATTTGTTCACTCAAAGTTTTTTAAAGAATTAGGCAGCATCTTAATGAATTATCATAGATGTAGGATTGCCAATCCACTTATCAGAATAAATTTAATTATGTTTTCTTCGTTATAAAGACTAGTCAAATAAATTACTTTAAAGTAAACTAAAAATTGTATTTTAATACAATTTTAATTACCAATTTTATTGAAAGTTTGATTTTTTTTTAATGAAAAAGAGTATTATTATATTTTTTTTAATGCAATCTAATTGTTTAATGTTTTGATATTATATATATATATATATATATATATATATTCTGCTCTCTGCTCTCTTTTAATTAAATTTAGATAAATATTTATTACTATAATCAGTTTACACTATAATATTTGTAAAATATAAGAATTTATAAGTTTTTTAAGAAATTTAATTTATTTATGTATTCAAAAATATAATCCAAATAATTAAAATTTACAATCTTATTAATAATTATATCACCATTTTTTTTTCAAGGAAAAATCATAATTTTTATTAATATTGAAAATTAAATGTTGTACATGCTTTCCATATGTATTTTTGTGACTGTGGTCACGTACATATAGTTCGTCAAAACTCCCCAATGGGGTGTACATCAAAGACTGATAAAAATAATTACAATAAATACAATATTCTGATCGGATATATCAGTTCATAGTCAAAATCTGTCAAAAATTCTCAAAATCAGATCTGTCGGTGTTCAATATCTCATTGTTCTATGAAGGGATGATGATAATAGCTGAAACGATGTGTGTCGACCTACTCCCCTATATACCAAAGCCCTCTATGTTGGATCACTACCTCCTTGGAAATCTTGTCAAAAATGCTGTTGCGTTCCCTGTATATGTGAGAACATAATATGGATGAGAATTGAGCTTTCAAGTGCCAAAGATCTTCCAATACAGTTTGAAGTGTGTATACATGACATAATGCAGATTTATTGAACCAATTTATGATGATTTTAGAGTCTCCAAAATCTTGTAAGTGAATGATGTTGTGATCTAAAGCAAACTGAAGGAGATGACGAAGAGTAATTAGTTTTGCATAACTGTTTGTGCCCGGTCCTAGACCCATCTTGATTTTGTAAAAACGCTGATGAGAGAGGTGTAGAATAGCTCCACCCCCGCATCCAATGGGTTGAGCTGAGCCATCGAAGTATGCCCAAGGGATGTCGAAATTAATGGTTTTGGAAATGATGGTTCTCGGCGGTCTGGGAGAGTCATCTTCAGAGATGTTGGAGTAGCTTGATATGATGTTGGAAGAGATTGAATGCTAGATGGGGATACAATCTTTGAACATGGATGCATTCCTGGAAAACTAGATTCCCCAACATATGAGAAGAGAAGGCATCTATCTTTATTTGAAGAGGTAGAGTTCCACCAGTGTTTCCAAGCCTCCCCTAAATTCAGGCCATGCCATTGCAGATTGATATCCAAATCTGCTATGATGGATGACCAGAGTGCAATGGTGGATCTGCAGTGGAGGAAAAGGTGATCAATAGATTCTGAGTCATTTATGTAGAGTGTGCACCAAGTGGGACCGTGAATGGATCGTTTAAGTAAGTTATCCATAGTGGGAGTTATGTATTTAAGAGAACACCACATGCACATTCTGGTGCGTGGAGGTGCCTTGAGATTCCAAAAGAGATGCCATCACCATTCCAACATTTGTGGGAGTTGATCTAAGTAGATGTGCAGGTATCCTTCTTTTGGATTATAGATCCCAAATTTTGTGCGGGGCTAGATAATTTCATCATCCCCCGTTCCAATGCGAATGTGAAATTCTGTTAGAGCTGATGTATAAGTCTGCCAAGTAGGATGCATAGGCCTCAGGAGTTCGAGCTGGTTGGCTGATTTCCATCCTTGCAAAAAGAGGGTCATCGTCTGTGGATCCACAATTTGTGTGATATAATGAATGCCTTTCTCAGACATATGATTGATAATATTGGGAGGGAGAGAGTGTTCATTCCCACTTCTAGACCAGGGATCGATGCCAAGGCAAGCTTGATTCTGAGATCTGATTCTCCAGGAAAGGCCATTTCTGATGTATGGAAGAGATGTGATGACGGCCTTCCAAATGGATGAAATGTTGCGTTGACACCAATATGACATCCAGATCCAATCAATGATGTTCATTGGATAGATGTACTTCATATAAACCACCTGCATCTAGAGTTTCTTGGATGTCATAATTGCCCATCCCATTTTTGCAGCAAGGGCTTTGGCGAAAATGTCCATATTTTTTATGCCCCAACCTCCCCATTATTTGGGGAGCGAAATAATGTCCTATTTAACCCATGCAAAATTATATCCCTCTCTATTTCCATTCTAAAGGAATATGTTGTAAATTCATTGAATGCGGGAGATGATGGCCCATGGTATCCAAACCAAGACATCTAGTAAACTAGAGTGGCTTCCAAAATAGATTTGAATAGGTTAGTTGGCCTGCCCAAGACAACCATCTGTTGTGACAAATGCATATTCATTTTTCTAACTTTGCAATGAGCCAGCTCCAGTCTGCAATGCTGCAGTTAGAGGGTTTCAGTCTAAACCCAAGATATCGAAGCCATCGTGAAGATTTAAGGAGGGAAAAGGAAATCGATTCAGGGAAAGTTCTCTTTCCTAGGGGGAGCATATGTTGATAGTGATGGTCGATTTTAATGCATTGCATACCATACTAGTGGCTATTCTAAAATCAGCAAGGATTGTTGCAAAAGATGAGATATCACCAATGGATCCATTGAGAAAAATGAGTACGTCATCAACAAATAACAGGTGAGTGAGTGTGAAGCCTTCAACAATTCTGATGCCCTGAAGACGACCTGGGTGCTTTTCATTCATAATCAATCTTCTAAGAGCTTAAATAATGAGAAGGAAGAGGAGGGGGGAGAGGGGGCATCCTCGACAAATTCCTCTTTCAGAGTGGAAGAATGGAGACGCAGAGCCATTAATGAGTATATTGAAGGAGACATTAGTAATACAACAGATGATCCATTTGATGAAGTTGTTGGGGAAGCCCAGATGAGTGAGTATCATGTGGATGTAGAGCCAATTGGCTTGGTCAAAAGCTTTTGAGAGATCTAGTTTAAGGATGATAGTTTTGAGTTTTTTGTGTTTAATATAGTGGAGCACCTCCTGAGCAGTACCTATAGCTTCGTGGATCTGGCGATGGTGTAGAAAAGAGAATTTTTTAGGTTAAATGTGCTTAGAGAGGATGGGATTCATACGATTTTCAATGATTTTGGCAATGATATTGTAAAGGTAGTTGCAGAGGGAAGTTGGACAAAAATCAGAGAAATGCTAAGGATCATCATATTTGGGAATAAGGGCAATGAATGTGGACTTATAGGCATCATATAATCTGCCCGTTGTTCGACATTCTTCAATTAGGTTAAGGATATCTTGTCCCATGATGTCAAAGAAAGCCAAGTAGAATTCAATGGGCCATCCATCAGGGCCAAGGCTCTTATCTTTCTGGAACCATTTCAGAGTGTCCTCGAGTTCCTCTAAGGTTACAGGTCTTATTAAGTGTTCCTCGACATCCTGATCCACAAACTGCAGGAATAATCTTTCCACTCTAATAATTTCAGCCAGATTTGTGTTATCAGGGGCTTTATATAGGGTGCCAAAATGGTCCATCCCCATATGAGCCAGATGATGGAATTTTTGGGCTTGATTACCCTGTTGACCCAATAGTGACCGTATTGTTTTGATGGCTTTGCAGCCATTCAAAAAATGGTGGAATAATTTGGAGTTCTCATCCCCACATTTTAGCAAAATGGCTCTGTTGCGTAGGCGCCAGCTCTCCTCTTGATCCTTGAGAATTTGGGATCGATCTGAGATTAGTTGTGAGAGTTTTGATCTAATACCTTTAGCGTATGTCTTGGACAACAAGGTTGACTCAATATCAACAATAGCCTCTTTAGTTTTGTGTAAAGTGCCCTCATCCTTTTTCCTTTTTTTTCTAACCCATTTCTTTGTAAGAGTCTTGATATATTTCATCTTTGTAGAAAATTTAGATGAGGGTGAGGATGCATGGTCAATAGGATGGGAAATCCAATACTTGGTTACCAATTCAATGTATTCAGGGTGGTCCAACCATGTGCCATTAAATTTGAACGGGCTGCAGGGCTTCCTTTGACGAGGATAAAGTTCCAAATATATAGGAGAATGATCGGATATACCTCCAGAGCCCACCCATTGACGAGAATATATACCTGTGTTGGTGAGGGCTTCGTGTATGAGGAATCAATCAAGCTTCCAGGAAACATATGCCTCTCTAGTTCTATGATTGCTCCAATTGGGATGTATCCGTGGCATAGGAATGTCTAACAAATGGTGGGATTCAATGATTTGTTCCATATCAGCAGCCAGGGGGTCTGCATTTGCATGGGTTCCCCATGATTCAGCAAGGCCCAGAGAGAAGTTAAGATCCCCACCTATGACAAGGTTATGAACTGATAAGAGGGAAGAGTTGAGGAGGTTGTTCCAGAAGGGTAATCAGGATGAGAAAGGAGCATAAATTTTTATGAGCTAATATTTAGATACAAGTTTAGATCAGAAGATGTCCACACCAAGGAAACATTCTCCACCCCATTAATTCATGTTCTTAATGGATCTAGGGTTGGAGCCAATTAAAATTCCTCTCAAACATCCACGAGCATCCAAATTCTGGAAGTTCCAACCTAGATAGATAGTTTGGAGAGCAGAGATAACATGATTAGTGAAATCAAGGGTCCCTTGGAGAAAAATAACATTAGAAGGAGTTTTGTGTAGTAATATTCACAGGGCCAATTTCTTTTCAGGGCTGGCCAACCCACAACAATTGAAAGATAAGATTTTCATAAGGTAATAATGGGCTGGGTCATCTGCGCTCTAAGGAACCCTTCAAGAGTGTTTTGTTTTCAATCAGAAATGTTCAAGCCAGCTTGTATAATAGCCTTGGAAATATTTTAATGTCGCACTCTATTAGGTTTAGCTAGATTTTTTTCAATTAGGCTGAGGCCACCAGTCTCAGATTTGTGGGAAAGTGATTAGGAGAGGCATCGAAGAAAATAGGGATGTGAGGTTTGGGAGTCCAAAGAGGATTCCGAGAGAGGGGGTGGAAGGGTGAGAGAAGGAATGGATGGAGGGAGCACAACAATAGTGTGAAGGGAGGAGGAGGAAAGGAAGGTCACCGGAGAGAGTGAGGCAAGGTGCGAGGAGGGTGATGTGCATTGTGTGATTGATGAAAGAAATGCAGATGAGATAAATTGAGAAGCAGGGATAGAGGGAGAAGAATTACCCAATGAAAT
This sequence comes from Pinus albicaulis, assembly GCA_034641835.2. Classification (NCBI taxonomy): domain Eukaryota; kingdom Viridiplantae; phylum Streptophyta; class Pinopsida; order Pinales; family Pinaceae; genus Pinus; species Pinus albicaulis. Next base: position 222,439,183 of record CM076580.1, on the reverse strand, counting down.
CTTGGCAACAACAACCCGAGCCCTAGTCATCCGGGGGGAGAGAGGTCCAAGTGGAGCAAAGGTGGGCTTGGGTCCCGAGGTGGCCTTCTTCCCTTTGTGGCATTCCACTGTTGTGTTAACGGATGGGGGAACTGTGAGGTTCACAGTAGCCTGTAATTTTTTCGAAATACCTACTACTTTTGTGCCTTTTAGGAGTGGGAAATCCTTGTATAGATTCCCTAACTCATGAAATGTATGCCATCTATAGTGGACCCCTTCATAATCTAGGGTTTGTATGCGAAAAAAATTCTTCCATCTCAGAGTGATCGCTTCCTCTAATCCATCCCTAGTATCCAAGTGTACCAATATCCTAGCCATAGTCATGATGGAAAAAGTGAGGTAGGTTTTATCATGATCCAGGTAGGTGCCATGAGTGTTTCCAATTTTCCTCATGATATCTTTGGACCAGAAGTGTAGAGGGAGCCCTGGTAGCCTAACCCATATTGGACTGACTCCAATCTGTTCTCTATCTGGATCGAAGAGGGGGCTTCATCTCTTAAACAAGACAGGTGCTTGTTCAATATGCCAAATATTTTATTTCACCCATGCTACCTGCTCCGATTGATGGAAGAGAAGAGCAAACCATCCACGAGGGAGGATGAAAATCTAGGGCATCTCTTCCATTACAGCCTCCCATATCTCATTCGTCCATTTGTGAAGTTGTGTGATGTTGTATCTATGCCCCCGCACATGTCCCACCAGAACTCTGTCGAAAATATCCATCACTTCACCCATGTGCAACCCTTCTCCAATATTTAGGTCAAAATTTCGATTGCATTTTTTAATGCAAGTCGAACGCTTCTTTCCCTTGAGCGGAGGTACTATATTCTGATGGGAAAGATGGGGAAGAGTTCCACTATCAGTGGTTGCAAGAATCGAGTCTTCAGAATAAAGGATTATGGGTGTGGCATCAAAGAATCTCGACGATGTGAGATTATATCTAGTTGGAGCCACAGAACCAGGAGGTGCATTCCAAACATTAGGTGGTTGTGAGCTAGAGGGTTTGAGGGGAGGGGAGAGCGATGTTCCTTGAAGGCAGGAAGTGAGAAAATTAAGTGAATCAAGTCAAAATACGATAGGAATAGATGCCGACGAGGTTCTCAGAGGGAAATATGGGAGGTTAGAAACTGAGAAATGTGGGGATTCAGTGATCAGGGGTCGTTCAAAGAGGGTGTGAGGGAGTGGCCGAGGAAAACAAGGACCAACAGAAGCCGGATCAGGAATTTTGAGGGCTAGCGGGGCATTAGGTGGCACAGGATAGATGGGGGAACCCTAGATGTTAACTCCCTCTAACGAGTCTGACAGGTAATCCACCTCATCTTCCATTGCTGGCGCAGTTAACCGAAATATCGTGCTTTTTGCCCACTTTTCACCGTAGAATCTGACCTAGAAAAATAGAGGTTACCGTGTCTCCTCGCTCATTTGCCATAGGAAACACAACGGAATAGCTGCGGTCATTTTTGGTGATGCGTCTACTCAAACGCTAACTCATCAAAAACCTAACACAATAAAAAAAAGTGTGTTGCGCATGCGGAAACTCTCGACAAAGGCTCCATCTCCTTCTTCATTATATCACCAAAGTTTGAAAAAGAAACTAAAATATAAAATAGTTTAGCTACATGGGTTTTTTTTTTGGTTCATTTCATCATTAAGTCAATTGAAATTGAAAATTTTAATAACAACAACCTAAATCCATCTTAACTTTGGACTACCAAACAAGGAGAGTGATCAAATATCTTCTAACTCTAAAAGAGGCTTACACCTCAAGAGATTTGACCCATATGAATTATTGGTAGATTTAAAATAGATCTAGGATATATATATATATATATTCTTCTTACATAAGAATTTCATTGGAAAAAACATGGGTTGGAAAAACCTAGAGCTCAAAAACTACTAAAAATAAAATGACTACTTTACCTCAATTTTATTTAATTATTAATTTTAATTTAATTTATTTATTTGTATTTGTATTTGTATGTAATTTGATCAAGTCAAAATGTTTAAATAGAGAGGACGTACCAATCATATTCTATTTTTTTTCTTGAATGTCTATGCTTTTAGAATTGAAACCACATTTTAGACATATTTTAATGAAAAAAAATAAAATTATTCACAATATTTAGAAACATTACATTCATATATATATATATATATATATATATATATATATATATATATATATATATATATATATATATATATATATATATATATATATATATATATATATATATATATATAGATATAGATATATATATATAATATTTTAGAAATATTTAAAAATTAATCACATAAATTTATAATTTATTTATAATTTATATATTTTTTAAATTCTAATTCTATTAATATTGAAAAGGCATTACGATACCAAATTATCAGCACACATTCTTTACATTTATGGATCTACCTATGAGATTGACTCATGGTTTTTCTTTTTTTACCATATCTCCCTTTTAAATTAGTCCAACTCATAGTGTTATCCATCACAATTGAAGATGGAGTTGTATCCTCATTATTTTGGGAAAGATCCATAGCTATTGAATCTAACCTAATCAATTTTTATTTCTTGTTGTCTGAGTGATCAGACTCATGGGTGCACTTTTTGCATTGATTTTTGACACGATCATCATTGATTCCCTTTCAATGAGATTTTCTGATAGGTTCTTCTCTGTTAAGGGATGAGACAATGACACTAGGGTTTGATCAGTATTTGGAGAAGTTTGGTTTTCAAGGGATGAATTATGTTGCTAAGAGTAGTCCTTATTTTGACCTAAAAATTTTATGGTTCTCGTAGTAGCCTTCGGATCCCATCATCCACAGTTGGTTTTCTTCAGCTCTTGTGTCTGAATTGGTCATTTTGATGAAGGAAAATAATTTTGAAGATTTTCAGGCTATTAACAAATTCTGCACCTAAAATCAGTGTTTTCATAATGCAAGGGTTCACGATATTATTTCGCACCATACATGAGGATAATTTTTTCCGATAATCCTTTACTAAGATCAACTTCAATGCATACACTACAAGAAAAAAGGACATTGGTGAGGGTCATTCTTGTGACGGACCTTTAAGGTTCATCACCAATGTCATATATGGTTACTGTCCTTAAAAAAGCGTCACTGTAAGTGTATATAGTGATGGTCCTTTAAGGTTCGTCACCAAAGCCATTTTCAATGACACTTTTGGTGAGGGTCGTTAAAGGCCCATCACTAATTCTCTCTTTGGTGACACTTCTAGTGATGAACTTTTAATGACCCTCACCAATGCTCTTTTTGTAACTTTTGGTGACGGCCAAAAAATGTTCGTCACCATTGATCATTCCAATGAGTTTTTGATTACACTATATGGCTGTTAATGTTTTTTTTTTCAAAAGATAACGATTTAAGGCCATTATTGTGGAGTATTTTTTATGATATCTCCAAGGCCATAGTGGTTATAATCAGTCAATTTTTTAAGAAGTAATTAGTGTATATCATTTCCCTCAAGTAATCACTAGTCGAATAGAGTTTTCCTATGAGTCAACACATGATTCATATCTATTAATTTTACTATCTATCAAATTCCCTTTAGATAAATTTCCGCTAGTGTATATAGGAAATATATTATTTAATACATAATCAAGCTCTCACAATTCTATTAATGAGAAATACCTAACACTCCTCAACAATTAGAGCACACCTTAAATTAATGTTTTGTCACACTAACATTTCTTAGCACCTCGCATGTCTTGGAACATATATGTAACTAGAAACTCTTGTCATGACACTAACGCCCAAGCACATGGTGGCATGCGCTAGCACAACATGGAACTCTCCTAGCAGGTGTTAGCATGCATGTAGTCCCTAGCATGCCCTAGAACACCTTGTTTGAATGCATTGACATACATTAGCACTTGGCACACAATGCCGGTTGGCATGTATTGGGACCTATTATTAGTGTGACTAGCATGCCCATTTTGAAAAAGATAAAGTCCTAACTTATTAACCCACTTATGTGTCCATTTCCTTACATTTTAGCTTGGTTCTTCCTTGTGTTTCCTTGACACTTCTTGACACATATTGACATACCCTGGCACCGTACACATCCTTAGCACCTAGCATGTATTGGCATATCTTGGCACTATTTGGAACATATAATTAGCGCACCCTGGAACTCCCTAGCATACATTGGCACTTCTTTACATGCCTTGATATTCCCTAGAATTCCTTTACCAATGCTTAGCATACCTTGTCACTCCCTCCTTGACATGATAGCTAACACTCATTAACGCTAGTCCCTGGCACACGTTCCTCATATTCATTAACTTCCATGAATTTTGACCTAGTGCTCCCTTAATGTTTTTTCCTATTACTCCTTGACACTCCTAAACATGCATTACAACTCTCTAGCAGACCTTAGCAGTCTTCAACATGCCATTCCACTTCATAGCATGCATAACAATCCCTGACACATATTGGTGCTTGGCACGTGTTGGTGCTTGGAAAGTTTTAGCATGTATGGAACACATTGAGATGAATTGTTATGATTTGGCATGGTTTAATATTAAATTTATTTTAGATCAATTTTTGGAAAGTAGATGAGAAGCAACAAAGGAAGACTTGGCACATAGAATGCACTAAGACTTTGCACTTGGCACCTATTGGTGCCTAGTGTTGGTGTGCTTAGCATGCCCCTCTTAGAAAAGGTAAATTGATCACTAATTAACCCTCTTATGTGTTCATTTCCTTGTAGTTTAACTTGTTTCTCCATTTTCTTTCCTTCACAGTCACTGGCACACATTGACACACCCTTGCACATCTTGGCATGCCTTATCACTTGGCACATATTATCATGTTTGAAATGCCTTTGCACTATCAGGCACATCTTAGCATTCCCTAGAACGCCTTGGAACTCATGTCCTCACAACTAGACTACACATTTTTTCACAACTTGGGAACCCAATCAAGTCCTTGGCTAGTGTAGTTCATGTGAAAACATTGGCCTGCTTCAACCCCAACAACTTGACCAATTGCGCCTACTACAAGTAGATTGTGCCTTGTTCACCTAAGAACTGCCTATAACTCATCTTATGCCACTCATGTCCAATATCAACTTGTCGCACTTAAATATTTACGAATACAAGGATCACATGATCTCGCCATGGCCATAAAAAAACTAAGCAACATAGCTTACATAGGAAATATTTCACATGTATGTTCAGTTCATATAAACAATATAACATTAACTGAGAGTTTGCAAGAACCACAAGATTCACAAGGAAAAAAAGATATAAGATGACACAAGTTGTGTGCCCCAAAACTTATACACAACAATGTACAATATGCAATTATCTAGAATAGTTTAAAACATGAGCATGTACCCAAAGTGTGCCACATCTCATATAAAAAAAATAACTAAAGGAAAAACAATGTTGTGCCTAGCACAAAGTGATCTCTCTTTGTCTAAAACTGCTATTTTGAGCCCCCTATAACAACCATAGGCTTGCCTCCTGTAAATTCTATTCTAAAATTCTCCTAACGCACTTCATCCTTACCACATTTGAATTCGCTAACACTCCTTTGCACACACTCTTATTTGCTCCTTTCCATGCATTTCGACCTAGTTATCCCTTGATATGCCCCAACACTCCCCAAAACTCTAGTTCAACATGCACTGACATTGTCCGACACGTGTTAGCATGAATTTTCATTCCTTTCCATGCCCTGACCCTCCCTAGCTATCATGCCCTCACAACTACCCTTACTTAATTTTCGACTTGGGAACCCAACCAAGCCCTCGATTGACTACAAGAGCTTGACCAAGTTATAGTTACTACAACTAGACTATATTGTTGAATTGTGTAGCTTGGGAGGTACTCCACAAGCCTAGTGAGATGGCTTTGTGTGATTTTGGTCAAAAAAGGCTTTGTGGGAATAGAAGCAAAGAAAAGGGATTTTGGACCCAAGATGAGGTTTAAAATCTACAAGAAAGTTAAAAAGGAAAATTAATATTTCCTAAGGTCTAAGTGGATAAAACCTGTAAGTTTTAAAGGGTTCCTAAGCGGTCTAGGAAAAACTATTTAAGGAGTCCTTAGGACGAAGGAAATAAAATCAAGTGAGAAGGAGCTCATTTGATAAGGGGGCGAAGAGACATGTAATCCTAAAGAGGCCATGATAACTATCATGTATAGCATTCATTAAGATGCCTCAATATGCTTTGGCATGGTTTAATATTAAAGTTATTTGAGATCAGTTATTGGAAAGTAGAAGAGAAGTAAGAGAGGATGATTTGGCACTTAGAATTCACTAGCACTTGGCACTTGAAACTCATTTTCACCTAGTGTTGGTGTGCATAGCATGCCCCTCTTGGAAAATGTAAATTGATGACTTATTAACCCTATGATGTGTTCATTTCCTTGTATTTTAACTTGTTTCTCCCTTTTGTTTCCTTGATAGTCCCTGGCATGTATTGTCATACCATTGCATATATTGGCATGCCTTAGCACTTGACACATATTAGCATATTTTACATTCCTTCGAAATATCTGGCACATGTTAGCATTCATTAGCATTCCTTGGCACTCATTCCCTCACAAATATCCTTACATTTTTTCATGACTTGGAAACCCAAGCAAGTCCTTATCTACTCCAGTTCATGTGACATTGGTCTGCTTCAACTGTAATAACTTGATCAATTGCACCTACTACAAGTAGATTGTGCCTTGTTCACCTAAGAACTTCCTATACCTCATCTTAGGCCAGTCATGTCCAAGCTGAAATTTTCCCACTTAAGAGCTTACCAAGACAAGGATCACATCTAGCCATGGCAATAAAACAACTAAGAAATATAGCTTACATAGGAAATATTTCACATGTATGTCTAGCTCATATAAATAGTAGAGCATTAACTGAGATTTTGCAAGAACCACAGGATACACAAGACACATAAGATATAAGTCGGCACAATTCGAGTTCCCCAAAACTTATACATAACAATGTCCAATATTGAATTGTCTAAAATAGTTTAAAACATGAGCATTCGGAAAAAGTGTGCCACATGTCATATAAAAACAATAGATAAAGGAAAAATAGTGTTGTGTCCAACACAAAGTCTCCCTTTGTTTAAAATTTCTTTTTCAAGCCTGTTTGCACTATATAATTTAGAAGATTGGAAAAACTAAACTGTAAAGCACAACATCAAACTGCTTTGGAGTCTAGGACCTAGCCTTCCTAGACTCGGAGAGGGCTCTCTTTGTTTTATGATTTAAATTGATTTAACTTGCTGGTTATACATACTGATATTAGGCTAGTTCCAGTGATGGGGGTTGTTTGTTTGATTTATTGTGTGGTTGGATAGATAGGGCTACAGAAGATATTCCATTGGGCGATGGATTCAAAGGCTGGAATGGCACATCAAAATCAAGAGAAAATAACAGGGCAAGATAACTGTGCTAAATGGATTTTAAGAGTTGTATGAATTATGAGGTGAAAGAAATAGTAAGGTTCGGTAGTGACTAAAGAGAAATTAATAATTCTTTAATCAGACTTCAGTAGAAAACATTCAGATTATAAATGCAGACAGAATTAAGGCGCTCCAACAGTGAATCTTAATCTAAAATTTTTGGTTTACAATTAGATGAGCAGATACACAACAGAGAAAACAATGGAAGCATTTAAACAAAGATGAAACACATCACCATTTTGAAACAACTCAAGAATCCTGTAAACGATCTTTGGTTATTGATGTCCAACTCCAAAAATTAAAGTGCTTCAATAGTAGTTCTTACAATATAGGTGCTAAAATATCCAACCTTTTATAATGATAATTCTAGTGGTATTCAACTAAAAACTAAGTCGGTTTGCCCTAATCTACCCTAACAAACTTTCATTGATTACAATTTAAGCAGAAAAGAGACAAGTATGGCCATGCAAGGCTATGATCAGGTGAATCTGTCAGCCACCATTGGTTGTATTAACTTTGATGACCATTCATGAATTATAAGGTGAATGAAATTGGGCTTTCAAAATTCTGAAAATACAAAGTGAAACAAAATTGATGTCTGGACCAGCCTTTCTTGCATTGCCTTTGCTGGATCATTAACTCCAGTGTGGCACTGATAGTTTTGTTGTCCTACTGTCATACTGTCTGGCACTATTTTGATGGAAAACACTTTCCGAAATATATTATCCTTGTTCACATCTAAGAACCATCATCAAAAAACAAATTCCTGAAAATCTTGGGATGCTTGTCATGCTGTGAAAAATGGCAAAATTACTGAAACTAGGGGTCAACACAGACATTGTTTTCTCCCCAACGGTGAAACCTATGAAAAATATGAGAGAGGTTATTGTTTTTTGCCCCATGATGGTCAAAAATATCTCTCTTATTTTCAAAATTCATCTCCAGTTCTCCATAACAGTCGCCACAATATCGTAAACAATAGAGAAAAAATGGAAATCCGAAAAATAGGGCTGAGATATGGCTTTCGATTATCCCCACTGAAGACACCTGTACAAAATCTGGGAGAGGCTTATTTTCTTCAGCCCGTGATGAATAAAAACCTCTCCTGGTTTGTCAAAATTAGTTCCCATCTACCTGGAATATCCCTTGAAAACAGACTGTAAAAATGGCTAAAAAATGGTTTTTCATTTGGGGAAAATGGTTTTGCAGGAGAAAAGTGGTATTTTGGACCCTTCTGAAGTGGTAAGTGGTAATATAAAGGGGGGTGGGGGGGTTTCAAATTCAAGAGAGAGTGACACATAAGGGGGTCCCTTTCTTCAAAACCATTCGTTCTCGACCCCCCCTGCAAGGATAAAGTAAGGATGGTAAAGGGGGGTCATAATGAAACGTAGGCCGTCGGATTTAAAGATGACGATGGAGCGATGAGGTGGAAATCATTTTCTTATTTCTAGGTATTTTGGCCTATTTATTTATGAAATGATCTATAAACCTCGTAGTCTTGAATTTACTTGTTATACACACAAAACATAGTGACAACTTGTTCACCCAGACCTAAAATTTCGTAGAATTTAGTTATGAAGTGGCATCGCATCCGTGCACTTCACAACCTTTACATTTTTGTTTATAAAGAATATGATCGGTGATGCAATGCAATGGGGAGGTGACATGGAGAATAAATTACATGGAGGGTAAGTGGTACTGGACTGCAGTGCACATCGCAATTCATAGTGTTTAATTATCAGCGCGGAATATGTAAACTCTAAAATCTGCGAAGTGCGATGGGTAGGGAAGGAGACGAGTGATGTGGTAGGGAAGAAGTGGGACCGGATCATAGGTGCACATCGTGATTCTTAAGTTTTACTTATAAGCTGCATGGTTAACTCCTAAAATTTGCAAAGTGTGGGGAAGAGGGGCCCACTGGAAATTGGCAGATTTTTATGAATTGGCGAAAGGTTTTTAAGCGGTCAGTGTTATGAAGTTTTATATGATATAAAAATGTATTGCAACGGCTGTGTAATGGGGTGGAGCTGTTGAGGTGGGGCTGACTTACCGCATCGCAAACTAAATAAAATAGATTATGGGTGCTCACAAGTTAAAAAAATGCGACGCGATATCGGAAATCAGTGATCACATTATTTAAATTTTAGTTCCAATTCCAAATATGTAAAGTATGTGAAATGCGATGAGGGCCCCACTTTGATCGTGATCGGGGAATAAAAAGAAATGAAACGGTAAAGGTGGAAGGGTAAAGCTGAAAGGCATAAGAAAGGTAAGGTAACATATATTTCAAAATGGAAGATGAAATGGAAGAGAAGCATGGCAGGGAATGGGTTTCATAGCATGGGAGAATATGGAGGAAATGAGGTGGGAAAAGAGGGTGAATGAAATGAAATGGAACGAGGGCAGAAATGAAGTTTGATCCCCATCACACCTTGTCAACAACAATTTTTCTCCTTTCCACTGAACTATAAGGAAAATTGATTTATTTGATGCTCTTTGATAGTTAGGGTCTCCCTTTCTTCTCTGAAAATGAATGATATCCATAGAATATTATTTTCAGTACATGACCAATCTAATCAGTCATCAGTCACATTGTGATACTGTGAAATACATGAGTGTAACAGAGCCCCTTATCGCAATCGTAGGCTAGCCTCTTACAAATCCCATTCTGAACTTTTTCTAACACGTCACTTCATCCTTGGCACACTTGAATTCACTAAAACTCCCTAGAACACACTCTTGTTTATTCATTTCCATGAATTTTGACCTATTTCTCCCTTGTGATACCTCGACACTCCTTAACACTCCTCAACATGCATTGACATTGTCCAGCATGTGTTAGCATGCCTTTTCATTCCTTGACATTCCCTAACCCTTCCTAGTTATCATGCCCTCACAACTACCTTTACTTAATTTTCAACTTAGGAACCAAACCAAGTCCTCGCTTGACTATAGGAGCTTGACCAAGTTACGATTACTACAACTAGACTATTTTGTTAAATTGTGTAGCTTGGGAGGTACTATAAAAGCCTAGTGAGAGGGGTTTGTGTGATTTTGATCACCAAAAAATGTTTTGTGGGAAAATAACCCAAGAGAAGGGGCTTTGGACCTGAGATGAGGTTTAAAATCTAAAATAAAATTAAACAGAAAAAACAATATTTCCTAAGGTCTTAGTAGATAAAATTCATAAGTTCTAGATCATTCTGAAGAGGCCTAGATAGGAAAATTCATTTAAGGAGGTCTTTGTATGAAGGCAAGAACATCAAGTGAGAAGGACACTATTTTATCAAGGAGGCTAGGAGAGATGTAGTCCTAAAGTAGGTCTAGTTATAGGTCTGAGTAAGCATTTCTAAAGGGAGGCTGCTCTATTTCTAAATTTGCAGAGATCGAGTTTAAAAACTTTGAGGAATGGCTGCTCATATGCAACATGTTATGAAAACAATATAAATTGGGGTGATTGGGAGATTTTTATAGCCCTATCTATTAAGATAAAAATTTCACTAGGTATCTGAATTTAAAGAGTTTTCCTTTAACTTCTTTGGCTCATGGATGTTTAGATGAAATATGGTATAAAAACATAATAGAATTGTGGTGATTGGGAGCTTTTTGTAGCCTACTTTTAGATAGAATTTGGTGTGTGCTTTTAAATTATGGAATTTTGGTTTAGGAGTTTTTTTCATGGTGTTTAGATGAAATATTTTTTGAAAACAGGATGGAATGGGGGCAATTGGGAACTTTTTTCTAGAACCAACTATTTAGATATAATTTGTAGAGCATCTCTCAGTTTTGAAGTTTCACTTTAACAACTTTGGGCTATGGCCATTTAGATAAAATATTTAATGAGAATATACTAGAATTCATGTGATTGGGATATTTTCCTAGCACTGGTTATTTAGATAAAATTTGTAATGTATTTTTCAATTTGCGTAGTTTGGGTTTAAGAGCTTTTGGTCACGGCTGTTTAGATGAAATATGTACAAAACAAAATAGAATTGGGATGAGGGGGAGTACTTTCTAGTCCTGATTGTTTAGATAAAATTCGCTATACATTTCTAAATTTGCAGAGATTGACTATGAAAAATTTGGTTCATAGCTATATAGCTTAAGTATGTTATGAAAACAAAATAAAATAGTGGTGATTGGGGATGTCTTCTAGCCTTGACTGTTGATAAAATTTGTTTCATATTTCCAAAATATGCAGAGACTGGGTTTAAGAGCTCTGGGCCATGGATATTGAGATGGTATGTGTTATACCTTTCTATATGTTTAGGGATTGGGTTTAAGAGTGTTTTCTTGATAACAAAATAGCCTTACATATGCAAAAATGGATATAAGATAAGGTTAATGAGATACCTCCACTTGCAACCAAAATTGAATATATCAGTCCAGAGTGGATAAATGAAAATCCAAGCATTAAAGACCTCCAAGAAGTGTATGGTTGTGAGCTTCCAAACACAATAATAATACTGCCTTTGCGGCCTGAGAAGGTTGATGCTGTGAAAGAGTAGCTAGCTAATATTCATCCTGAAGTAATTATGTTTATGTATAAAATCAAAAAGTTGTTTGTTCGTGATAATAATGAAGACTCTGAACTGAGTAGGGTTAATGCAATCTATGTTTCATGAGAAACAACATTTAGAACTACCAAGAATGAACACAGTCAATCATTTATTCATCACAATTTAAAAATAAATAAAAATAGAAATCACTTATGGAGATATTCACTTCAACTTGTAATGGAATTGAAACTCTAAAAATGAGTTCTTGGGATGGAGAAAATTTCATAAGGAGCAGGCACATATTTCTTCCTCCCCATCACATATTGGAGTGAAAACCTTTGACCAGAAGTAAGCTTCAAGAATTTTGATTACTAAACCACTTTCACTGGACAGATTTACTATTTTCCCACATTTACAAGGCTTGATATATCATATGAGTACCCCATTCTATTGGCATGGGATTGAGAGGGCCATGATGAATGAAGAAACTGATTAAATAATCAATTGAATATTTAAGATAGCATGGTAACATTTTTTACTACAAGTTCTAATCCCTTTTATATTCTTCTAGGTAGCTGAAATGTCATTTTTTATGGATTGAAATATTGTCATGGATATAGGAACATAAAGAAATGTGTAGTAGAACAATTTCTGGATGGTTAGTGAAGAAAACACATTGCACTACTAGCATCAAAAAGTCCCTTGTGGATCTTTAATAAGGTTAGGGTGACATATTTCATGGCTAGGCCTGCATTCAAAGATGGATTTGTTCAAGTTCTTGACTACTATCTTTGCCAAGAGTTCCATTTTAACAAATAAAAAAAATTTAATTCCATGAATACTATTCACGGGTCAATCTCAAAATCAATACCCCAAGCGAACACATCACAACACATGCCCAACAAACAATCCCAGGAAATAGCTTATAGATCCCTTCAACCAGTGGCTTCTACTCTAATGCTTTTCTACTATCAATTTCCAGCCTTTCCTTTTGACTTCAATCTCAAGAAGTTAATCTATACCAACAATGGGTTGAAATCTCCCTTGAAGATTATGTAGTCAGGTCTAACATTAATCTATAGCCGTTTCTCTAAAGACATGCCTAAAATTCAACTATTTGTGTTATAAGGAGTTTCCAAAAAACAAAGAAGATTTACATGCCCATGTTTTTTAGACATTTAGCAGGCAAAGCTAAGGGCTCAAATGTAAATCCATGATACTTAGCTATGTATTTTTAGCTACATGTGGTCTCACTATGGCCTGGTTGGTCGAAGCCAGTTTCACTCTAATTCAGAATCTTTGGTGGTAATGTTGAGTACACAAATAGTACAACCTCAACAACAAATCAGGAAGTAACTTAAAAGGGAGTAATAATTTATCCATAATAATTATATACAGAGTTAAACCCTTTGAACCTCAATTAGTTTCATGCCACAATGACTTATAAAAAATGAAATAGCATCTCTACACCAAATCTGTCTATATCAGCAGAATTTTCCAAAACAATTTAGCTATTTGCAAGAACTATAGGATAACAGTCATTGACCAATGAATTGATATAGAGTAGAAATAATTGATGCGCATTTTAAACGTTAGTGCCATTCTGAAACACATTCCTTTCTTGACAAATTCCTTTTTTTACAAACTGAATATTATGATTTATAATCTTGGAACTTCCTTTGTACTAGTTGGCTTGGTTGTATTATTCCATTATTAGTCCCTAGAAATATTTCCTATTCCATTACCTCTTAGCATATAAGCAGGAATTGCATAGGATTCTTGTATATGACATTTATAGATAGAGTACATTACTTCTCCTCTGGTGGTCCTTAGAACTATGATGGATTTGTGCAAGGATCCTTTCATGCATACATAGGGTTTGGATGCATGCTCTTGGGTCTTTGTTGGCCATTTTAAGGTCTTCCATGAGAGAAACAACAACATAATTAGCCCCAGCCTTGCTAGTATGACGTGTTCACTTTATCTGAAGTTTTGGTTATCTTAAATTGCGGTTATAACAAAAGGCAGACTGTAATTGTGATTTTTGGAAATTCTTCAAAAAAAAAATTCTATGGTATTTAGTAGAGGAGAATCCCGCAAGGCAAAATTTGTATCTCCATCAGTGATAGTGTTTGCTAGTTTGGCTGAATTGGGTATATCTTCTCATATAAGTATAATTCCCATTTTTTATATATATTGGAAGAGGTTATAACAACAATATTGCATTTTTTTTTATGCTTCTTTCTTGGTTCTTGTTTGGGTTTTCTTGATTTTGTGAGTTTATTCCACTGCCACTACTTTCGCACTCAAATCACCAAAGGAATGCAACTTGCCCGGATTCTTAACAGTGAAAATTCAATCCTTGTAGATACCTTAGTGTTCTGAGCATTATAAGCATCCAAAAAAACTCGTGTTTCACCCAGGTGGATGTTAGTGCTAACACCTATGCAATCCTTTTGGAGCGTTATCATTGTATTTTAGAAGCCAATGTCCACTCCCAGAAGATCTTTTTTATTAACGTCTTCATTGATCTGTGGCTTCGCTTGCACCCTAATACCGCATTGCCATCATTAAAAGTTCCTTGTTATGGGATATTAATAATATACATACATACGTGCCATATTCCCATGGCATCTGACTTGTATATAAATTTTCATATATCCAAAAAGAAAAGCACAAATCATCCTCTCTCTCTCTCATAATGTTCATAACTCGTTAAATCCCTTTACCATTTGATTTTTATGATCTACTTTGGAGTGCGCATTCGTGTTGTGGTGACCACCGAGATTTTTACCAATAGTTCTTAAATGCGACCTTTGGATTCAATTGTGATGATCCTCACATGTTTTACTAATAAAGCCAAAACTCCAAGCATGAGCCACTTTAATTAGACACCCGCCAAGCCCTGAAGCCAATATTTACTATTTAAATAATTCTTCTTCCTAAGTGGTTCCTTCTCACCATATCGTTGGATTTCATGCTTCTTAAGATGTAGCCAAGGCGACTCCATATAAAGATCAATTTTTCACTCACCAGGATTGACAATTTGACCCGATAAATCGAGTCTTTGATTGCTCGTTTAAATTTTTCTTTACACGTACCATACCATGTCGAGTAATGCCCTCCTTAATGCAGAAAAATAAGTATATTTTGGCATTCATTGCTTCCAAAATAGTTGCAAAAAGAAATGGCGTTGGTACATAAATGAATGATGCATTTGCCTCTGCTTTAGCCTCTACTTCTGCAACCGTATTAAAAGGTTGGAAGACTCAAGTGTTTTGTTTCTCATAGTCTTTCATGTTCACCCTTACCCAATGCTTTCTTAGTGACCAATGTCTTGGTGCTTTCCAAATTTTCATGTGATTCCCAGTTAGGTGATGCTCCTTTCATTGTTTGGGGTGATGCTTTGTTAGGTGATGCTCCTTTCATTGTTTGGGGGGATTGGTTTATCCATGTGCACACACACCAACCTCATGAGAATAAGTGACCAAATACACATATGGTCAAGAGCCCTCTTGTATGTAGACCACTGTGTCTTTATTCCTTTTGAATTGGTGGTCCCCCCTTAGTGTTTTAAGAAAAGACCTGCGATGCCACATTACAAGAAGTCATGAGCCACAACATAAAACAATATGAATACTAATATAAATAATAAGTCTCTTTATGGCTCTAGTGTATCACTATCCAAAGTTGTTTCACATTTGCAATATAAAGATTTGGTTATCAACCAAATAGCAGAATTTTAGGCATGCATAAATTAAGGACTTCAATGATCATGATCAGGTTATCCTCGACTTAAGTATATCTTGTGATGATTACACTAGAGAATTTCAGGTGGTTTTGTAAATTATTACAACTTGAATGTTCAAACATTCTTTCTAATATTAACATATGAAGCGAAATGCCAAGATTTGGAGGCTTACTCTCTCACACATAAACAAACCTTATTTTGGGAAAATAATGCCTGTGCACATGGATATGATGGATATGATTCCTTAAAACTTGGTAGAGAGAAACCCGAGTAATACACGCCAAAGTGAAATTCAAGACGAAAAGGTTTTAACCTTTAATTCATGGCTATGATAACTTAGGATTTTATAACATATGAACAAGACCATAATAATCCAAACCCTAAATTAATGGAGAGAATAAGGGCACATGCACAATATGACCAATAGGAAAACACCATTGAAAATGTAGGTTGATGACAAGATAACTCCCGACAACAACTACCTACCAAAAACTAATGAAATGAGAGGGAATGAGGACTAGTTCTATATGAGGTACCTTGTAAACCCTAATGCATATGAGTGATCTAGTTTTGAGATAAGATGAGAAGGTGAAGATTATAATCACCCTGGAGAGTAAGGATTAATTCATGGCAGGGTTGGACCTTCAATCACCAATTCCTAAGGTTTCAAGGATGCAGAGGAAAATATATAATTCTCTCAAACCCTATTGCACATGCTGAGGCATAGGACCGGTCAAGGGCCTAGGGTGACATGCTATGCAATAAATCTCACCATGGTGTGTGATGTCGATGAGACTATGCCCTTAGAGGCATAGGTTAAATGCAGAAAGTGGGTCACTTTCTTTCCAAATTATGGTTTCTCCCAAACCCTACTATAGTCAACATAAGGGGAGCCAAACTGAAATCCTGCTTGTCCACATTCAGTGCTTCTGTTGGTTGTGATACATACAAGGGAAATATAAGTTTTGAAATGAAGAGAGTCTCTTGGCACATCACCGAAGCGACACACCTTCGAAACCATAATGTCGTCATAATTTCAACATCTGAGGAAACACATGATGTGTGGGGGCAACATGTAATGTGCGAATGGGGAAAACATCAGAGTTCGACAAATGCACAAAATTTTGGGTGGTGTTGTAGCAACTATAACAACTCTCATAATGCTAAACCGAGGAAATTGGCCTCATTACGATAGATGAAAGCTTAGTAAAAAAAATAATAACTATCAAACCTTAAAAGAGGGCATTTTATCATACATTTTTATGTCTATATTAAAACAAGGAAAGACCACATAAATTTAATTTTGAATCTTTTAATTTAAAGATGACCACATAAATAATTATAACTACTAATTAATTATGTTTATAAGTTTTACATATTAAATAATTCATAGGCATCTTAATATCTTATTTATTTGTATTGAATTTTTAATTTAATATTATATATAATTATTTTTTTAAATATTATTATTGCCATTTAATTTTAATTTTAATTTTATTTTAATTTTTAATTTTAAATTAATTCCAATTTCCCTCCAAAAAATTCCACCCTCGCTCTTGCATTGGTTGAAAATTCAATTTGAATACTTTTAAGGAAGCAACAATTTTATTTTTTTATTTTTGGATAAATTTTTATTCCCACCTACAAGTGGAACCTTCTGGAGGACATTCTGCAGGGATGCTCTACTCCTTGTTTTGGATAAATTTTTATTACCGCCTGCAAGTGGAACCTTCTGGAGGGCATTCTGCAGGGATGCTCTACTCCTTGTATCGTTTGAGCTAGTTGGTTGATGCCATAGTTGTTGATATGCATGCCAGAGTGGCCTCTGAGGAGGAAGTAAACTCAAGATGTTTCCCACCTTCATCCTGCCCAAGGTATTTATAAAATGAACCTCTGGAAATAACCAAGTTGAATCTTTTTCTATTTTCTAATTGCACTTAGCTCGTGAAATCCCCATATTTTAAGGCTTTGCAAGCAAATTTATTGAATTTTTTTATTTTGATGTCTTGAATCTAAGTTGCATGTTGCATTTGCAGTAGTCTCTGACTTATTTTTTTGGTCTAAACCCCATATTTGATGTGTCTATGTCCTGCCAATTTATCGATGGAGATATTTAAACTCCTAAGGCCTTTGACCAACCCAAAATGTGAAGGAATTCTACTGGTTAGCCCATTGTTTGACAATTTGATGAAACCCTTAGAAAAATAAAAAAGTTGAAGTTGAAAATTTTGTTCCTGGCCTTTGAAATCAAACATAGAACATCGCATCATTTTTGTCCGATCTACTGAAACCATTAGCAGACAGTGCGTCAAAACTTCCCCACAAATTTTCATCCTGAGAGCCTGGCTCTGATGGGTCGGGTGTAGTCCAAAGAACTTTCAATTTAGATACTTGGGTGGGAATCTCTCCATAAAACAAATTATTGGAGAAATTGAGCATGTGCAAAGCCTTGAATTTCCAGATCCATTCTGGAAGAAACCCTATCAACTGGTTATGTTCCAATGATAACAAGTGCAAACTATATATTCCCTTCCAACTTGTAGGTATTGTACCAATTAAACGATTGTGGGAAGGAGCTAAAATGTATCTGGAAAGAAAGAATCATACAGTTAGCTCTTATCTGCCCCTTTTCTCGTTGGTTGTATCAGTCTTCGCCCTACATCGCATCGGTTCTTAGCGCTATATTGGGCTCTTTTCGCTTTGATTGGAGAAAAGAGATTTATTCCAGAAAGCACTGGTCTGGTAGCTTGTCTTACTTTACCTCCTTAACTAGCACCTAAATTATGTTATGCTGACTACTTTTATCTTTCCTTGATTGTTTATTGGGTGGGGGGATTATGGTCGAGCACCTATAGACTGATGCTACATATACTGATACTTATGACCAGGTCAAGATTCACAGATAGGGAAAGAGATTAAACACCGATACCAGATACGATAGGGAAAATTGAAATGGAGCCTGTTTTCATAATCACAGAAATTGGCTCTACACACGATCAGCAAGAGGCACAGAGCCATTTTAACTCCAATGGCAGACAAAAAATATCACAACTCACCAACATATAAGATCTCTAGTGACACACTACAATAGCTAGCTCTTTGACTACGCATTCTTGCGCTATTTAGAGAAAGGGAATTGACCATTGGCCACCAGCGTCGCCCATGCGTGGGCAGGATGCTTTAGTTGAAGTTATTGGAATGAGGGAAGCTTTTTGATCACTAGAAGTCAGTGGAGTTTTGCGCTTGGATTTTCTATCCATCGTAGTAATTTTTATGGTAAATATTTATTTGCATCACCTGCAAGATGAAATGATGGAAATGAAACTCAGGATTTCATATTTTTTGGTATCATAATCACTCAATCTAGAAGAAGGTATGCTTGTTTTTTTTGTTACGCATTTTATTTTTAGATAGATACTCATGTAATGGCTCGGAGAGATTGTTCCAAGATTTTCTAGATTATGTAAGTATTAGAGGAAGCTCACTGCTCCACTTGGACTTTTTAAGAAGTTTTTAAAATGGGACTGTCATGAGTGGAGCATGGTATGCACTACTTTTGTGCCGATTTCTCCCGTCTTACACATTATTCCATTGGCCACACTCTGAATGACTTTTTGGAGTGAAATTCTACAATGGAGCTCTTTGGGAATGTTTCTCACATTTACAATTTCCAACATCCACCGACGATCAATCCTTGGAAAGAATTCAAACATGTGATCTCCAATAATCAAATCTATATGATTCAACATCAAAATTTAGCATATGTTGGGAATGATCATGCCCATGCAAGGTTTTTAGGCCACACCAAAGGGATTTCAATCATTAATTGAAACAAATAGCAAAACAGAAAACGACATGTTTCCATAATTCAAATTAAATTGCCAACGCAAGGTTAAAAACACATTTTTCAGTATTTACGCCAAAAAATGTACCTAAAAAATTCACTTCAACTTAATATCCACGGTGATTGTCTCATCTTAATATGGTCACGCTTCTATATAGCTCAACACAGATTTGGACTCTAAAAACTTATTTCAGTTGGAACTCAACCCTCACAACATAGAGAAACTCAGTTGGCTTCAATTCTCTATCTGTTCCTCATGACCACTTCCAAGGTGATTCCATATCATAGGGATTGGACTCTCCTTCCAATTATTTCACAAATTAATATTCATGGTCCAAACAAACCGATGCAAGAGTTGATTAGTTGGATCAAAGTAGCCCATTCCATAATTTCATGTTAACCTTACGCCTCCAATGATTTATTGACAGTTCGGTGCCTTCTCTTAGTCAATTATATTCCTAAAACATTGAAAATAGCTTCATTTTACCAAAACCCTCTAGTGTGCACAAAAAATAAACATTGACAATAGCTTCATTTTACCAAAACCCTCTAGTGTGCACAAAAAAGAGATTCTTCAACCGGAAATGAATAGATAATTAAACTTTGACACAGAGTAATTCGAATATATAATAAACGCATGGTCTTCGTTATACATTAATTTATAACAACATATATCCAACACAGTCCATTATAGTAAATACATGAACTCTTATTCATTAAACTAGTTTTGTGCATACACATGGTGAGAGGCATTCATTCTCTCTATGGCCTGATTTCCCATTTACTTGAATGCCATTTTATTTTCCCTTAATCTTAAATTTATCAAATACAACATTAAAATAAAATTAGCTCTGTGATTTATTCCCTAAATCTTTTATGTTTTTCAAGGTAGAATTTATTTTTCCTTAAGGACAAAATCGTTCCTACCCATACGTTTTCTAAAAGTATTGTATAATAATTAAAAGAAACAAACAATATTTAAAAATAAGGAATTGAAATTACTTTTCAATGTTAAAAACCCTTTTGGATCTTTTCTTCAGAATGCTTGATGGCTTTCGGAAGTTTTAGTACTCTTGCATAAGACTCCCATGGTAGAAAAATTTCATGAACTCCTATTCATGTGTCACTAGTTCTTGAATCCTATAGGATTCCAAGCTTGTGTTGTAGTTGTCCATTCTTCCCTACATGTTGTTTTCCTAGTGTTGATGTTATATTCACTTATCTAGGCTTCCAAATCCTATGTTGTTATTTTCCACTTGCCTTGATAATGCAAACGTCCTCAGTCAATTGTACTTTGTTGTTGGTTGTCCTTTTCCTCTTGTTGTACCTTCTCCTGGTCATTCTCTTCATCAACATCCACAACTTGTCAATTTATTCATCTAAATTTCTCCTTGACTACTGAGATTTATTTTCATCTCTTTCTTGCTGATGTGTATCTTCCTTGTGCATTAGAGTTTCAGAACTCTTAATAAACATTAGATTATACATTTTCTTCATTATTTGTTGCTCATGCCTTGCAATTTACTCCATAACCTTGGTTGGCCTCATGGATTTTCATCTCCATAACCTTGGATACCCAATTTACATATTTGAAACATCCCTCATTAAAATTAAAATGTTTTGCATCACATTTCACTATTTTAGGGACATTGCAATTTTTTCACTTAAAGTTTCATTGTCATGGAAGCATGGGGATCGTGCCCCAAACCTTGGTGAGTGTTTCACTATGTAACATTGGGTTGTACTCAAAATTGGATCAATGTTATAAGTGTTGATGATGCCTTGTAAGAGGGATTTTCCTATTATGGGGGGACTTAAAATCTTGTGACAAGGATTTGTCACAAGTGGTGACATCCCCATAATCAAGATTCATTATAGGGGTTGATAGCCCGATATCAAGGATTTGTTACTTGGATCGGAATGGTTGTAATAAGGAACTAGGGATTTTCCTATATCAATATATGTATGGAACCCCATAGCTAGTAAATGGCTGACTTCATCAAAGTACGAGCATTTTCACACCCATTAAATGATTTGAAAGGACTGGGGTATTCTCTATATGGTACCAAAGCCTTCCAGGAGTGGCCACTAATATTTAGCAAGGATTTGTTTGTAACCATTCATGTTCTCTTGGTACTTTAGTGCCCTCACTAAATACTTTTACAATGATAATTTCATGGTATTTAAACAAAACATTGGCCTGGACAACAAGTTGACTTGTAAGTTCCATAGTGGGACAAATGACAAGAACAAGAATAGGTGACCTTTTATGATCTTGGAGGAATTGTGACTTCACTATCACCTCAATAGCAGAAAATATAAATGATATTGTCTTGCCGGTGCAATTTTTAAACTTGGCCTACACATCCTTGCCTTTGAGAATATATGGAAGAGTTGCTTCTTGCATAATGTTCATATGCTCATATCCCACTGTGTTGGTTTCCTTGAGTGTCAATGGTGAGATATTGTGCTAGTGAAATCTTGATTGGCTCAAATAATTAACATCCCCAGTAACCTTCACACTACTTGTTTTTGGATCTTCTTTTTCAATAGGACTCAACATTAGTTGCTTGTTCCCCACAGGCTTCACTGAATCAAATTCATCATATTCATCTTCAAACTTAGACTCATCTTCATCATCAATGATATTTAGTGTTTGGCAAGAGGATTTAGAGCCTCTTTTGTTCAACAAGTCACCTTCTCCTTGGCTGCCTCTTGTAGAGACCCCATTACCTCTAAAAGAAACATCCATTTTTCTAATCATTTTGATATTTTTTTCTAGGGTTTTTGAGATTTTTTCTCACCAATTACCTCCAATTTTTGTAAAAATCATAAATAAAGAAAGTGATGAGATCCTAGGAGTTTAAACTTTAGTTTTTTCAAACATTGGGAACATATGAAATGAATCATATGAAATTTTTATTTCCATTAAGCATGAGGGTAGAATTATTAACTTAAATGGTCTTTAACACAATCCCTCTAGATTTGTCTCTTCAAATGTGAGGGCACCCACTCTCATAAAGGACATGTTGGGAGTTTAAACTTTAGTGTTTACAAACCTTCAGCACATATGACATGAATCATATCAAATTCTTATTTCCATTAAGCATGAGGGTAGAATGATTAACTTAAATGGTCTTTAACACAATCCCTCTAGATTTGTCTCTTCAAATGTGAGGGCACCCACTCTCGTGTTCGCATTTATTGATATTAGACTTTATGAAAATATAAGAACATATAAATTGGACTAATGTATCAATCCATGTGAGCATGATGCCCATTCACCCTCTCACACACTCAATGTGAAAAAATTGTCTCCTAAAGGACATGATTTGGGCAGTATATAGTTGCCTCAAAAACTTAGGTTCGAGTCAATTATTCATGCAACATGACACTAAGAATTTGTTAAGTTGTCTCCTACTATTATGCTAAATTTTTCAGCATCAGTTCAACAATTCTAGATGACTCTCATGGTGTTGCAATGTTATTTAATCTTACAAGTTGGCATACTTTATTAGTCCCACAGTGCTGAAAAAATTTCCTCAACTATTAATCTTAAAGAAGCCCAATAATGGGTGAACATGGATAGCCCAGCTTGACTTTTCTCACATGTCTTCCATCTCACTTAGACACTTATTTTGGGAACTCTTATACATTTACTATGTCATTTTTCTAAGTCCTAAAGCAGGCAAAATAACTAAAAAGTGTGTGCAAGCAACAACACACTTGACTATATTGAACTCGGATGTACATTCTAAGGTCCTCTTTCCTAATTCAAAATCGTTGAAGATATATAAACTAAATATTTCATTTTTCCTACAATTCCAATAGTGCACATGGCAAGCTTCTCTACAAATATCTTTTGTTGCATATGGTAGGCCTTTGAATAGACTAAGCTTGTACTAGCATAATGCAAACATGACTTGCAAGTCACTAATGTGTTTTAGTTTCTAAAGGCTGTTGCATTATTGATTGACTAGTGAGGTATCAACCAGTGAATAAGTTTCAAGCTTTGGAGAAGTCACAATATATATTATAATTTTGTCTTGCAAAATGGCCACTTGACCAATTTTTTCTAGGAATGCCTCTTATGAAAAATAAGTTCTTCCCTAATAGGTTATGACCCTCTTGAAAATACCAGGTTCACTAGAATATTGGAAGCAAATATCTAATGTACACATCATGCTACCACTACAAGCCATTGCAGAAAATAGAAACCAAGGTGAAAAAGGTTCTACAACTACATTGTAGACGTGTCACAGTGACAATAATTTCTTGAATGTCTATTCTCCAACATCCATAGCATTACCACAAATAATCATAGTTTGTATTTAACTCAAAATAATATACATTCCAATAATAAGTTGTCAATCATATTTTTACCTTGTGGAAATGATTTTCCTTATGCCCTGCTCTCATTTTTAGTCAAAAACTAGATTTCCTATATTTATGACATTCCTACTATAATATGACCAACTATCAGACAACTATCTCACTGTAATTCTAGATAAAATGAGCAAGGTACCAAAATAATAAAGAAACTGAAAATGATAGTAGATATTGCAAGGTAAGCAACTAAATAGGTAGTACGCATGATATGATATTCCATAATTCACTACCTTTCACATTTATAAAATAGTTTCTACAACAATTCCGCTGCATATTAGTTCTTTATGTTGCTATTTATTGAGATTTTGGCTCACACAGGGATTACAATCATCTTTTCCATAGGAGATACATATGGCTTATGCAACTAGCATACCATTACTGTTACTGTAACTAACATTTCATGATAAAAAGTTACAGTTGAAAAATTGCATTTACTTGTTTTGGCTTACTAATTGTTATGTATGGCATATATAATACCATTTTTCCATTGGGATTCATACATGACCAAATGAAAAAGTATTTAACTATTGCTAAATGCAAAAATGTGACAGGCTAGGATTGGAGGGATTTTGTGCAAATTATAATGAAAAATAAAAAAGTGGAGGCATGCACCTCTAGTGTAGTGATAGTAGGGTTTCCTATTTATAATCGTCAAGATTTATTATTATTATTATTCGTTCGTTTCTTTCTAGCTGTTTTTCCCTGGTCAAGCTTTTTCTCAAGTTTTTCATCTCTGAATGCTAAACACGTTGCTTGATGTCTTGCAGTGGAAACACCTCACATATTAGCATAGGTCCAAGATCTAGTTCTGGTACAATAGTGCAAATTATGGAAGATTTGATAAGCGCCTGCTACTGAAAGCCTTGCCATTGTGACCCAAGTGCTATTTGGCCACAACTAGAAGGCTAGTGCGTTGGGAAAAAGAGAATGTTGTGTGCATTGATGCTGTACACAGGGCATATTTTTGCAAGCCCTTTTTTCCATCTTGTGCAAGAGAAGTTTGCATCTGCAAGATGCACATAGCATTCTCTTTTCCCAATAAAATAACCTTCTAGTTTTTGACCGGATAAATCAATCTTGCAGACAAGATTGATCTCCCTAGTACCAAAAGGTAATCTAGCAACAAACAGCCAAATAAACCTATCTTTCTCTAGACATATGCGATTTACAAAAGAATAATATAAAGGTGTTAAGGTCTTACCCTAGATCCAATGCTTGTTCAAAGTTGTTGTCCCTCAGTCACTTGAAGGAGTTATCTTTATAAACCTGCAGTAACAAACAAGAAAACATTAAATAGCACCTGTATAGTAAATATTATAAATCATGCCTATCATGGTTATCAAGGAATCCATGAAATAAACAGTTAATTAATATCTTATTGGGAAAAATTAATTTATTTGTATTAACTTTGAAAGAAGGAAAACCTTACAACCTTAGCCTTGATGTTGAACAGGCCTTCTCGGGGTCCGAAAGTAGGAATCTCCTCTACTATGACAAGCCTTGCACTCTTCCAACTGAGATAGATAGAGGTATGTGATCTATCCTCATAAAATCTCAGTTAAATGAGTCTGAATCCCAATAGAACTTAACCTTAAATAATTCTAAATCTTGAACTCCATTTGAGGCTACCCAATGCCTCTTTTTATAGTGCAAAAGAGGAGGTTTCAGGTCCAACTATGAAGGGATAGAATCCTCCTTCAAAGGGATAAGCTCCTCACATCAAGGGGTTAGCTTCTTAAGGTAAGGGATACATGAACCTCAAAAGAGCGGTTTTTCCACCGCAAGATTCTTTCCAGAGGCTTCTAGAAATTACTGAAAGTGAGATTTTTGAGTTTACTTGTGCCTTTTTAATATTTTATAGGGGTCCGCACCCATAACACATAGAAAGTGCATTCAGGTATGTAGGAGTCGTGAACATTAGGTGCGGGACCACAAGCAAGACAAAGAGAAAGTGTGATACCAGAGTTAAGGAGATTTTTGAGAACTTTTCTCTTATTTTCAAGGTTTGACATGAGGAACTGATGTGTTAGACTTTCAAAGGAGGAAGTATGAGTGATAATGAGATCATACAAATAGCATAATGTCAATATGACAATTTTCAGTGTAACACTAGTGTTGCATGAGCTTCTAGCCTCTTCAGACTAAGGAAATGTCCAGAACTTTGTCACTCTTGGTTCGTAGTTATACTGTGAGCTTAGTCTAGTTACAATACTTTTGCCTTAACATTCCTTCTCAATGTTTCTGCCATAACCTCAGAGCTACTTGGGTTTGGGGATGTTCCCTAGATATCTCTTGGGGTTTGGACCAACCTCCTGATCTGCTGGCAACATTTCTATACCTCCAACAGGTATATCACTTATCATAGGCATTTTTTTTCTCCAAAATGTCATTACTCTCGCAGAAGGGTGCATTATAATTTAAGATTATTTCTCCCACAACTCAACAAGTTGTGTGCAATGTGATGCCTGTTGGGTGATTTCGATGGCTTCTACAAACTAGTTATTAGATAATGTTTCTAACCTCTTAGGAAGGAGCTACTTAGTGGTGGCTGCCTCTCTGAAAATTTCCAGTATTGATTGTTCATTATTATATTGAAAAACTCATCATCAGGGATTAATGTTTGAATTTTATCAAGTGTCTCTTGTTTCATATTAAACACAATAAGGAATTTTCATGCACTTAGTTCATTAGAGAAAGGCTTTTTGGCTTACCTTGAATATTGAAAGCAAGTTACAGATGCGATCCCTAAAGCTGGAGCATCATTGACAAAAATTCAGGCTCCTCTCAGTGGATGTTTTCTAATCCCTCTTCTTCTACTCCTTCCCCTTGTCATCTTCATTTGTTTACAAGGCATGAAAAAGATACCCATAAGTCTAAATTTTAGCCCAAAATAAATTGTAATGATAGTGGAAATGTTACGAGAATGTTGTGATTATCACTAGTGGTCTGCCCATTCTAATGAGGGATGTCTTAAGCAAGGAGTTCTCAACACATATTTCAGTGCTGAGCAAAAGGAAGGAGAAGGTTAAAATGATTATAGTCAACAATCCCACTTACATAAGTGGTTGTTGTGGAGCTCCCAATCTATGGTGGAAATGCCTCTGCTACTAAGTATGGTAATTCTAACAATTCAAAAAAAAAATGGAAAAGCAATTCTAAGCCCACAATTAGTCTTAATCATCACTGACTACATCACTTTAGACAAGGATTCTTTGTTTGTGAAAAATTATTGCATTATAGTTAATGGTAGTGATAAAAATATTATTTCACAAGATCATGTGACTTCTCTTAATTTCCTTTCAAAATGCTAACCTTGGTCTAAAATTTTAGGGTTGGATGAAGGATAAGGAACCAATGAAAGTTATGAAGGTCCATCAATTCACTTTTGCTATTGACCACTGTTTGATAGTATTAAGTGTGATGACACTCTTGTTGACTGTTGTGGTCTTATTCCTTGGAAGGTTTTATCAACACGATTGCCATGCAAGCTATTATACATTGTCTTGAAACTTCCCTATTTTTGCAGAGAAGTTAGCGTCATGCTAGTGATTAATTTGAAACTGTATTTTAGTGGAAAAATTCACTGTTTTTTGGTTGAATAGTTCATAATTTATTATAATCTTTTTTTTCAAGTGTACTAGTCACAATGATAAATGCATGATTTACTTCAGAGGGTTCTCAGTTCTTTCTAGATACGCTTTTCATCATTTGCTTTGAATACTTCTCTAGTGCTTTACCTTCATATTCTATCCCCTACACAATTGCTCCTAAGGTCCATGTTTTTATGTTTAAGGTCCATGTTGTTATGTTTATTGGTCGTTTCTGTGGAAAATTTTTCCCGAGGTTCTGCAAGGTAAATCCAAATGCAAAAAAATACTATTTTACATATTGATATTTTTTCAAGACATTCTTGTGTGATACTTGAATTTCATAAATCTAGATTTCTATTTCATTATATATATCAATATATAAGAATAGGCCCATGGATTTTTCATATTTCTCAAACCATGGAGTTGTTCCTTTCCTGTTGCATGTTCTTTTATATTGTTATGTTGTGATTCAAATTTCTAGTTGTGATTTTCAGTTATTTTCTTACGTAGTACATGCTTTGTTAGATTATATTAAAATTTATTCTTATTGTCTTTTTATTATGTATATTGAACATATTATTTCTATAAACTTTTGATTTTCCTAGATTTTCTATTCCTTTGGTGTATCTTTGCACCTTTAGGGGAAATTGCTAGTTTAAATGGTAATTCTTTAAAGGGTGCTAGCTCAATGAAAGAGGACCTGCTTTACAAGCAGGAGGTTGGTGGTTCAATTCCATCATGCCCTGATATTCATAGGGAATGACGAAGATCAATTTTTGGTGATGGATCCTCTTTTGACCATCATGAATGAGCTTATGGTCACATTTCTCGACCCACACCAAAATATGAAATGGTCACGGTCAAAGAACGCCACCATATATACGCATCAATAGTGATGACCATTAAAGGTCCATCCCCATAAATCTTTGTTGTTGATATGAAATGGTGAGGGTCATTGTTTGTCATTATAGTCATTATTCATGACAGACCTTGATGTCACCAATGAGTTTATGGTGACGGTCAATGAATGTCGCCATCAGGGAAAATTTTAGGGGTGAATTTTAGCCCAAAGGCGAATTTTAAGGGATTTTAAATTTTATTAGGGTGAATTTTTTATATAAAACCCACTTTTTATAGTTTAATAAAGTTAGCCCAATAAATATTTTAAAAATAATTAATTATTAACTATTAGCCCACCAAAAAAAGGGCGCACAAATCTGGAAACATGAAATTCGCCCCGAGATTTTCCAGATTTCCATGGCATTCGCCTGGATTTATAGGATCAGAGGAAGGGGTTAGAGTGATTCGTCCCATTTTTTCACTGGTTTGGAGAGGTGGCTAGGCTTTGAAGTTTTTGCACACCGATCTTCTAGCTGTTCTTGCTGGCTAAGGGTTGTTCTCGCTGGCTGAGCGAGGCCGACCCTCTCTGGTCCATTAGGGCCTTCCATAGTTCGTATAAAGCAGAGAATCTAGATACACTTCGAAAGAGAAAGAGATGGTGCTGTGGGAGATCGCCATAGCCTACGTGCTTGGCCTATGCATGTACACCTTGATTTTAGACTCCAACACCGACTAATCGGCCTGTTCAGTTCCAAAATCTCGTTGGAGTCTAAACGGTATGCACCTTCCCTTTCTCGATTTCAAGATCTCTATAGACTGTTTCAAGATGATTTCTCGATTTCAAGATCTCTGTAGACTGTTTCAAGATGATTTTGATGCGTTGGTAAGTATTTCTCAAATTTTCAGCAAAATATATTTCAAAATTATGATGTCCTCTATACAATATGACAGCATGTGAATGCAATTTTTGTGCCGAAAATCATTACATGGTTGCATTGGCTCACTGGTTTCTTGCACAGTCAAAATGAGCTACAAGCATCTACCCAAAACTGTGTCAATCTAATTTTACAGCAAGAACATCTGGTCATGTGTTTTCAAAATGTCCCAATAAATCGATCCATCCACAATTCTATTCGTGGATCTTCAAGTACATGAACAGAATGCACCAATGGTTGTGATGACTTAGGGTGACTATGCTCTTGAGGATACAATTGTGATAAACTTGTCTTTCTTGATAAGAGATTGGGGCATTAACCGAGTTTCACGAGATATCGATGCAGCGTTAGTTCAACAAAAAAAATTACATGGCTTAAAATCTTGGAGGATAGGATTTTGTTAGCTATAATTGTAATAAATGGAAATACTACAACATTGAAGATTCCAATGAGTTGTGTCACTCTTATATTCAACTAGAGTGAAGAACGAGTCATAACATGTCAGCGCGAAAGTGTAGAATTACTTGCGTGATATTAGTGTTTGAGGAATGCTGACCTATGATTTTAAAATTTAGTTCAAGCTTCAGTGACTTTTTCGAATGCAATCAAAATTAGGTGGTTTTTTTGGTAATTGGAACTAGATGCAGTTACATGGCATTTCATGCTTCTGAAATACACTCCTATTGTTAACTGACTTGCAGCTTTACATTCAAACTTTTGTATCTCTTTAGGAAAATCTCACATTGTACAATCTTTTAATGGTTTTTTGTTCTCCCTTACCTTTTAAGGTTGAGACTGGTTATATGTTACACTTTCGATGTGTCCCTATTTTATCATGATCAAACACAAACAGTACACAGACAATTTCATTGTGTCGACAATCATTACATGGTTGCATTAGCTCAATGGTTTCTTGCACAGTCAAAATGAGCTACAAGCATCTACCCAAAACTGTGTCAATATGATTTTACAGCAAGAACATCTGGTCATGTGTTTTCAAAATGTCCCAATAAATCGATCCATCCACAATTCTATTCGTGGATCTTCAAGTACATGAACAGAATACACCAATGGTTGTGATGAGTTAGGGTGACTATGCTCTTGAGGATACAATTGTGATAAACTCGTCTTTCTTGATCAGAGATTGGGGCATTGCATTGTGAATGAAAAAAACCCTACACAACAAGGGGATCTCAAGGGGATCATGTACCATTTCATTAGACACTGATTTCAAAAGAGAGCACTTGCTCTTCAATATATTCCTACAGATCATCAAGTTGCAAGTATCTTGATCAAACTGGCAAAGAGGGAATTTCAAGATGTTCTGAGAGTGGCTTGGTGTTGTGGAGATGCATAACTCAATGACAGGAATTGTTAAATTTTCGTGTGTGTAGCTACTATCATGCTCTAGTTATAACACCTTTCTTCTTCCAACAAAATAGAGAACGATGCAATGGACCTCCTTTAACAGGGCCATACAATAGGAATGAGGGTGCAAGAGCATTTATGGAGGAAAAAGACATGGGGGGTACTACATGCATGTGAAAAACCCAAGTCCAGTTTAGGTGGTTTTCCTTATTTAGTGGTTCAATTCAAAAATCTATGATTTTGTTGTATTTGAAAAGTCCTTGTTAAGCAAGGTGTTCATGCATGCATTAGCCATCCTTAATTCAACTCCAGTTCAGTTCCTTACATACATGCATGTTTTTCCTTATTTAGTGGTTCAGTTCTAAATCTAAGTTTTGTTGTATGTAGTAGTTGCATGCACAGTGAAATGGAGGGCAAAGTCCTAGTTAAGCAAGGTGCTCATGCATGTGGATCTCTAGGAAGATGCATGATTGCATGCCTCAAATCATCTCTGATGGAGGTGCACTTCACTTGGCTCATTTATCCATGCAATCCACAATTCTATTCGTGGATCTTCAAGTACATGAACAGAATGCACCAATGGTTGTGATGAGTTAGGGTGACTATGCTCATGAGGATACAATTGTGATAAACTTGTCTTTCTTGATCAGAGATTGGGGCATTGCATTGTGAATGAAAAAAACCCTACACAACAAGGGGATCTCAAGGGGATCATGTACCATTTCATTAGACACCGATTTCAAAAGGGAGCACTAGCTCTTCAATATATTCCTACAGATCATCAAGTTGCAAGTATCTTGATCAAATTGGCAAAGAGGGAATTTCAAGATGTTCTGAGAGAGGCTTGGTGTTGTGGAGATGCATAACTCAATGAGAGGAATTGTTAAATTTTCCTGTGTGTAGCTACTATAATTCTCTAGTTAAACGTGTTTCAAGGTTGGAAAGAGAGAAGTTGGCAGCAGCAGCAAATGCTAATGAATATGAAACACAGAGAACCTTTGTAAAATCTTGTAAAGAAGACGATGGTATGCCCGGTCTCAGTGACATTCTGAAGAAAAAAACTCCTGCCATGCAAAATGCAAGAAATGTCAAGAGTGACATTTTTAATAAAGAGAACGGGGATAAAAAGGTAATAATTAAGATCTCTTCAGGTGTGAAAAAAATTGATTCTAGTACTTTAAAACATGAAAAAAGCCTAGTTGAGACTGTTGAAACAGCTGCTGATAATTCTGATGAAACAAATGTTCAGTCATATTTATGATATTAGTACATTTGAGACTAGGCTTTTTCAACACTTCCATGGAATACAAATGTACTAACTAAATATAGAAATATCTAGTAAAATCCACCCCTAAAATTTTCCCTGTCACTGCCTCTTTTGAAACTGCATTCGAAGTAGAGAAAGAGGTTGCAGCCGCTGTTAAAGTTGCATTTGGAAGGTTGGCTGATCTCCCAGATACCACACTCACAGATGCAGCGAGTGAGGTTGAGGTCAAATGTAGGGTCAAGAGTCAAGATACAGTAGGTGGGCCATGTACTGATGACATTGAAATTCCCAAGGGTTTAGATAAGTGGACCTACTCCTCTGAAGCCAAAACTCATCCTTGTTGTAAATTAGAAAGTGAGGAAGATACTTCTGATTCCATAAAGATCAAATCTGAAGCCTTTAAGGCAACATTAAACAACAAAATATCAAAATAACTTCCATCACCTCGGGATGTTTCTGAAGATCTTGTTCAGTTAATGCTGGAGAGGATGAAATTCCTAAGCACCGAGGAACTTACTTCCCTGGAACAAATATTTTCTACCTGTGGTTTGAGTGCTCTACTCAAAGAATAGAATGTGGAGGAAAATGCCAACATCAATGGTAGTAGTCTTGCAGATGTATTAGTTAAACCTATTTCACGCTTAGAGGCAGAAAAGGTTGCTGCTTTTAATTCCGATTTAGGGAGTGTTCTTGTGAAGCGCACATCAAGGTTGGAGAAAGAATTACAAGAAGCCAAGATGTCAGTTAAATTAAAGGAGCATGAAAAACACCCTAGGGAATTGGAGGAGAGAGCTGAAAGTCTTGATCAAGTCCTCATTAAACGTGTTTCAAGGTTGGAAAGAGAAAAGTTGGCAGCAACAGCAAATGCTAATGAATATGAAACATGAAGAACCTCTGTAAAATCTTGTAAAGAAGACGATGGTATGCCTAGTCTCGGTTTCAAGCCTACCAATACTAATTTCTTATTCACATTGCTAACTACAATTTTAGACCATTCTAATATTTTTCACTTCTACGCTGCTTGTCTCCATACACTTCCATAATATGTATATGAAAGATCAAATCTGGAGGAAAATGAACAGAATGTGGAGGAAAATGCCAACATCAATGGTAGTAGTCTTGCAGATGTATTAGTTAAACCTGTTTCACACTTGGAGGCAGAAAAGGTTGTTGCTTTTAATTCTGATTTAGGGAGTGTTCTTGTGAAGCGCACATCAAGGTTGGAGAAAGAATTACAAGAATCCAAGATGTCAGTTAAATTAAAGGAGCATTACAAACAACCTAGGGAATTGGAGGAGAGAGCTAAAAGTCTTGATCAAGTCCTCATTAAACGTGTTTCAAGGTTGGAAAGAGAGAAGTTGGCAGCAGCAGCAAATGCTAATGAATATGAAACACGAAGAACCTCTGTAAAATCTTGTAAAGAAGACGATGGTATGCCTGGTCTCGGTGACATTCTGAAGAAACAAACTCCTGCCATGAAAAATGCAAGAAATGTCAAGAGTGACATTTTTAATAAAGAGAATAGGGATGCAAAGGTGATAAGTAAGATCTCTTTAGGTGTGAAACAAATTGACTCTAGTGATTTAAAACATGAAAAAAACCTAGTTGAGACTGTTGAAACAACTGCTGACAATTCTGATGAAACAAATGTTCAGTCATCTTTATGATATTAGTACATTTGAGACTAGGCTTTTTCAACACTTCCTTGGAATACAAATGTACTAACAACTGCTGACAATTCTCGAACTAGCTCGTAAATATCTCAAATCTTGCAACTATACTTATCAGAGTCATAAGCCTATAACTTGACCATTCACAACCCTGACTTATTATTAGTACATTATTAAGGTCATTCTTTGATTCCTTTTAAGTAAATGCATTTTCCTTGGCCCTGATCTGAACTCTAGCTTGTTCTTCTATCATGAAGAAAAAATCAAACCTACTCTGAGACCAAAAATGCTGGATGAGACTGAAAAAAAGCTAGTTTTCTGCATACTTAACTTTAATGGAGTAAGAAGGGCTTGCAAGACTCTAGGATTTCAGATCTTGCAATGGTATAGAGCTTGAAAGCCATTTTAGACATATGAATTAGATTTTTAATATAAATATGTTAAGCAGTTCATTATGTAATCAAAATTTAAAATTCCCCATACAAACAGAATATGAGCTTGGCAATGTAGATAGTGCATCAAAATTATTGTTTCGCATAAGAAAATTAAACTATCCAGTATGCTTAGAATGGTATAATTAGCATTGGAAGAGAAAAGGTTATTGAATCTGTCAAAAGATGAATTGTCCAATGCAACATTCAACAATGTAAATTAGCTTTACCCTTTGAATATGTGTTGGTTCCAATAGCCTTATCCTGTGGTCATGACCGAGTCTGGAAGGCTTGAGGCCAAAAGATAAATGAATTCCATAATACCCATAAATAAGCCTTGGTTGAGTAATTGATAAAGCCTTTTTAGATCGAAAAACAACTAGAGAAAAATCCGTTTGACATACACATCTATCCCTGCATTGCTCAAATTCATTTGAAATACACATGCATCCCTTCATCATGATGTGTACATATATATATATATATCTTCTGGATTAAATTTGTGTGAACACGGACCAGTTCCCATAATCTAATGATTCAATAGCTAGAGAATGATGTCATGAAGAATTTTCGAGAAGATGTACATCGTCACTTATGGAGTTCAGACTTCAAGAGGCGTGTTGATGGTCTGGAATTGTTGCAGAAGGTAATACCTTACCTTGTCATATAAAGGAGATGACAGAAATGGTAAATATTCTTTTACGATGGACTGTCTTGCGTTTGTGTGAGTCAAATACAACATGCTTGTTAAAGGTTCTTGATTTTATGGATGCTTTGAAGAACTGAATATGAGGCTAACATTTTGCTAAATATGAGGCTAAAATTTTTCTTTGCCTCAATGCTTAATAGAGAATTCAGGGCACAACATTGAGAAAGTGTGTGAATGAAAAGATGAGGGAGTTAATAAAACTCTTATTAGTCCACCATCAAAGCTTTTTGCTGCATTCAATGAACAACTGAGCCTGTAGATCATTTTGGATTTATGATTGAGCAGTATGAAATTGAGATATCTAGACCATATGATTGAGAACTATGGAATTGAGATAGCTAGACCATATGTATGATTGGGCACTATGGAATCATTTTGGATTTATGATTGAGCACTATGAAATTGAGATAGTTGGATGGCCATCAAAGGCTCTACAGAGTGTTGCTGGGTTGGGCTGACATCAAAACGTGATTGTGAAGTTAGAAAAGCTGCAAACTGGGAAGGAATTGGAAAAACACGAAAATGAGCTCAATTATAGGATTGTCCAGGAATTGGAAAATACCGAAAATGCCGAAAATGAATTATAGGATTGTCCAAGAATTGGAAAATACCGAAATGCCAAAAACGAATTATAGGATTGTCCAGGAATTTGAAAATATCGAAAATGATCAACAATATAGGGCTGTCCTTGCGTGGTAAACAAACAGAATATATCAAAAAAATTTAGAATATGCGTGGCTAATCAAACAAATTTAGACATGATATCTGATCAACAAAATTTAGAAGATGTGTGGCTAATAAAACGAATTTATAACATGAATGCGGGGGGAAATTTCATTTTCCTTCACAGTAAAACTTCAATCCAACAAACCCTTCACCAGTTTTATTTCAACTTCAGTCCAAAAAACCCTTATTTCAACTTCAAAAACTTCACCAATTTATTTATTTTATCTTTGTGGGGTGCGCCAGGTTGGTGCTATAGTGCAACGCACAAGCGACGCCCGAGAGCCCCAATAGCAAGCTATTGTAAGTGATGAACCACATAGATACTACACTTGATCTTAGCCAAAAGGCTGAGAAAGGTATGATTTTCCCCTTCTCTTTCTATCATTTTTCTACTACTCTCCCTCTCCTCTATCCCACTGATTCGTGCATGTGGTATAAATCATTTCTATTCCTTCCAATACCACTTACAATTTAAATTTAACATCAAACTTATATATTCAATATTCTCACCATTTTCACTCTCTTTACACCACCCTAGATCCATATTAACTTCTGATCCCACCAATCAAACCTCTTTTCACTCTAAAAGAGGTTTGCATTTCACTAGATTTTAACCCTCTCCCTAGAGTTGACCTAGATATAGGTTGGTTATAATTAAAATTCTCCATAAAGTACAAATACAAACTATATTGTTTATTATATATAAATAAAATTAACTAAATAATAGAATATTATCTAAAATTAAAAAGATTATATATATATATCATATCAAAATAAGTAATTAAATTTAATTATATGGGAAATAATCACCAAGGATTTTTATTTACTTTTAATCTTTTTCCTTTTCCATGTTATCTTAAACTTGTGGTGGATGTTATCATAACATAGTAATTTACATATTATTATAAAGGAAAATATTACACTATCAAAATCCTTCAATGTGATGTTTAATGGTGTTGGACATAATCAATGGAGATCATTGCTTACCCATTCCTTCTTGAAGTCAAATTCACCTATATG
The DNA here is from genome assembly GCA_034641835.2 of Pinus albicaulis. Lineage (NCBI taxonomy): Eukaryota > Viridiplantae > Streptophyta > Pinopsida > Pinales > Pinaceae > Pinus > Pinus albicaulis. The sequence continues at coordinate 222,402,664 of CM076580.1, read as the reverse complement.
TGCTTTAACTTAGTCAAATTTAATAAAAAACCTACATGTTATGTTGGCCTTTAAATATTTAATCACCCGTGGTGTTAACCATATTGTACCTATTGATCATGTTGTAATTGTTGATTATGATACAATATAATGTGTTTAGTTGTCTTTGAGAAGGCATAATGAGTTTACTACCAAGTTAACATAAAAATAAATTTATTATTGATGTTGAACAATTATTCCACTGAGGCATCTATATTAACTATTTGTGAAGAGTATATCATGATTTGATTTTGGCTATTCACGAAAACTATATCATGATCTCAATTTGCTACAATGAATATCGATTTTTATATTTTATTAATTCATCGTTACAAACTAAACTAATACTAGCATAAACTAAAATTAGCAGATAAATTAAGGCTATACACTTAGTAAGTCAGTTCTTTGGTTATAACACTGAATCTATTTGTTGTTGAGTCTCGCACAAAACGCTAGACAAAATTTAAACTCTCTCACACAGAAGGTTGGTCAAAGTTAAAGCTTGTGTGAGATGTACAAAAATTTAAAAACTCCATCGCGATTAATTTTCACATCTGCGAAGTTTTAAAAATGTGTTGTTTAATAATATTTTGCAAAACCCTCAGTGAGGTATGTTTTCAACTGAGAGAGCCCTACAAAATCCGAATATGATTGGTTTACATGAGAGAGAGAGAGAGAGAGAGAGAGAGAGAGAGAGAGAGAGAGAGAGAGAGAGAGAAATGAATTGCGGGTTCATAATACACGGGTACAAACAACACTATTCCTCTTATGGTGTTGTTTGCAAGTAGTGCATGTCATTCTTGGCTCCAACTCGTTTTGTTTAAAGTATGCAACCTTTTCATGCAACCTTTCTCGTCTAGAGCTATGGAACTCATCCTCCCTTTGTACACAATAGTCATCCCCCTTATAGGTTGACCATCGGTTTTCCACCTTAGCCCTCACGACTCTTGGCCTTCCATGCCTTGTATCCTCGCTTTCTTGCCTTTTCATTTTTGAAGTTCGTTGTAAACACCATGTGTGTGTTCTTGCCTTTTCGAGGGAGATTTGCACATGGGGGAAGCTAAACACGTCTTATTAGAGATTGTCACCACCATGTAATATTCCATTTGATTGTGATACTTATCTTGCAACTATACTTATCAGAGTCATAAGCCTATAACTTGACCATTCACAACCCTGACTTATTCTTAGTACATTATTAAGGTCATTCTTTGATTCCTTTTAAGTAAATGCATTTGCCTTGGGCCTACTCTGAACTCTAGCTTGTTCTTCTGTCATGAAGAAAAAATCAATCCTACTCTGAGACCAAAAATGCTGGCTGAGACTGAAAAAAGAGCTAGTTTTCTACATACTTAACTTTAATGGAGTAAGAAGGGCTTGCAAGACTCTAGGATTTCGGATCTTACAATGGTATAGAGCCTGAAAGCCATTTTAGACATATGAATTAGATTTTTAATATAAATATGCTAAGCAGTTCATTATGTAATCAAAATTTAAAATTCCCCATACTAACAGAATATGAGCTCGGCAATCTAGATAGTGCATCAAAATTATTGTTTCACATAAGAAAATTAAACTATCCAGTATGCTTAGAATGCTATAATTAGTATTGGAAGAGAAAAGGTTATTGAATCTGTCAAAAGATGAATTGTCCAATGCAACATCCAACAATGCAAATTAGCTTCATCCTTTGAATATATGCTGGTTCCAATAGCCTTATCCTGCAGTCATGACCGAGTCTAGAAGGCTTGAGGCCAAAAGATAAATGAATTCCATAATACCCATAAATAAGCCTTGGTTGAGTAATTGATGAAGTTGAACCGATGGTCCTTTACAAGTAAAATTACTCCCCTATTGCTTAATGTACGGTCCAATTCTGTGCAAGCCTACCAATACTAATGTCTTATTCACATTGCTAACTACAATTTTAGACCATTATAATATTTTTCACTTCTACGCTGCTTGCCTCTATACGCTTCAATAATATGTATATGAAAGGTGGGTATGTTTAAGAACAAGTCCGTTAGTGGAAATTGGAATTGGTCTAAGTACTTGTTTCAAAATTCAAACTGCAATAGACATAATTTGGTAGTACTTTAGGTCCATGTCTCTTTTTAATAAGGAAACCCTTTAATAGTGGAAAGATTATTAACAAGTAGAGTATACAGTGCTGGTTATTTATCCATTTGTGTTCATTTTGAGATCCCATGGACACTGATATACTTTAAAAGAGGTGTGATTTACATTAAGTGAGATTTTTAGTATTTTTGACCTGTCTTTTGACCAGTATAACTTGGAAACTATTTCTATATTTGAGATACCTTTGGATGTTGGAAACTGTTTTTGGAATGTTTTTTTGTTCTCTATTCCTAGCCAATGTAAGATGGTGCTTGTATAAGTAAATGGTATTGCCTACAAGAAACTAGGCTTTTATGACTAATGAGTAACATATATGTGTCTATTGTATTGTGGTCTAACGACAATCTGGAGTGGCTACAGTGGGAATGACCTAGGTTCAAGTTCCTCTTGCTTGCTCCCCCTTGTGTGGTGGATGACATGTGTGGCTTTTAGTGGCCTAGCCACTGATGATATTTCTAGTATGTGCGATGTTAATGACCATCTTTCAGTCATTGATGTGTGTGCAATTTGTTGCAATGAATAAGCCTTTGAGTTGTCCAAATATGAATTTTTTCTATGGTGTAGTGTAAGTAGATATTTTTGTTTCATTGTTGGAATTAAACAATACAATTTTTTATCAGATTATGAATTTTAGTTGTTTAAAATATGATTTTGAACACATAAATGAATTTACAAGCGAATAATTCTTGAAGAACTCAAATTTTTTAAATTAGACAAGTAAGCCTTATGATTCCAAGAATTTTCTAAGGTATTTTAGATAAAATTAACTATAAAATATACCAAAGAGAAACAAAAACATTTTTAATCAATTCTCAGATAAACCTAAATGATTGTTTGAGTTGTCACTCTTTGGAAGATGCGATGTATACGACTGAACATGAATATATGAAGGAATGGTTGCAGGGAAAGTGGGGGAAGAAATATAGAAGTCTAAGCTGAGAAACAAAATAATTCTGTAGCATTGTAATTTCATTACATGTTAGTATCTTCCAACATATTATAGAGTAGATTCGGATAAGAAGCAAACCCCCAACTGACAACACCCATTTTTTTTTAAGTCAAATATGAGTATTCATGCTTGCGATATAAGTCTTTTAACTCTTTTTTCTGCCAGTGGAAAATGTCCAAAGTTGTCATATTGAATGAATGATTGAAGATTTACTTATCATGGAAGTCCACTTAAGTCCCTAGGAAGGCTGGGAATGCAGAGGAAGTGTCACTGTGAAACATGGTAGATATATTGCATTATCAGACAATCGTATTCAATGTACATATTAGAACTTTGGTAGATTTTCATGCCCCTATGAGTCTCCAAAAAACTAAGTCAAAATGAGCTACAAAAAATCCAACTTCCAAAATAATTAAAACCACTAACCCATATCTCCAAAATAAAAATGGACAAAACCTATGACTAATAGCAGAATGGACATAACAGAGAACACCAAAAAATGAAACCACTAAATTACTAAGGAAGCCAAATAGCCACATTTCTAGATATTTAAATGGTAAAAATCATTCCTCTAGGAAAATTTGGAAGGTTGTATGTTTTGTATTCGAGGAAAAAAGGATTTGAATGGTAAAAATAATTCCTAAAGTGAAATTTGGATGGATGGACATTCTGTAATCCAGAAGAAATGAATATCATAAAGATTAAAGTGAAGAGATAGATACATAGATCTGAATGACACGTCACATGCCATAAAGAATGACATGTTGGATGTTAAGTCATATACCATGTAAGTGAAGAGTAGTCGGGTGAGAGAAATTTTGGATATATGGATGGCTTAGAGATAGGATGCTAATATCTATGATCTATAATATGAGTAGAGGAACACTGAATCTAGATATCCCAGATTTGGGTTCCATATAGGATGACTCATGTTAGATAACACATTATTAATGATGATACATCTAACACAACATAATTTCACATTTGTGATGCCACATAACCTAACATGCAAAAACTTATGATAACCCAAGTGATATGTTAGAAATATCATAGGCCACATGTGATGTCAGATGCAAGTGGACAAGTGGGTGAGTTGGAACTGAGTAGAATGATTCAGATATCCCAATAATTAAGGCAAAACATTATCGCAAGGAAAACTCATAACTTAGAAAATTTGAATCTGGGTCTTTCTTTAAAATCTAGATATTTGAATATTTGTATTTTAAAGAAAGGTCCAAATTTTGGATATTATTATGATAGTGCAAATAACACAGTATGTGTATTTCATATTTCAAGAGTGCGTGACAGTTGAAATGTTGGTGTTTAGTGGATAGAGCAAAAATTGGGATCTAGATGTTGAGTGGTAGGTAAAACATTATGGATTCCAGGTGGTAGGATATGTTGGGCCACATGAAATGGATTTTCAAGCCGCTCAAAATGCAAATGACAGAGATTCCTTACATTTGGAGGTAGATTCCTTTAGAAAATATCTTTCAGAAAAGTAAATATCAATGAAAGCCTCCTCATGATTTCATCCTGACTTGAAACACCAGTTTGATACTACCATAGAGAAGTTAATAGCTTACATTGACGAATTCATTCAATATTATACTTTGGAAACTGTTCCTTGCATGGAGAGACTGTCTTATCTTGATACAAGCCTCCTTTTTCTTATTAAAAAATAGAATGTAGTTAATTCTCATAAGTGAACCTGGTTCATAGATGTTTTTTTAAGCTTGATTCTGATTATGGAAATTCGTTGGAAAAATAAGCTATAATTTCTTTGGAAATGTTCCTCAGAGAAATATTCAATTACGAAGAAAAGGAAGTAGACCTTATAAATGAAAAGTAAATGTGATGAATTCAAATAAAACCTCAAAATGAAGAATAAATTAGGTAATTGAAGGACCTTTTATGTAAATTTTATGACAATCTTAAATAAATGAGAATGGATAACAAAAAAATAAGAACTAATATTGAGCAGACAGAAAGAAAATTGTTGTCAGTTAGAGAAAATCTGATATTTAAGACATATGATATTTTTGTTTCTTGTATCATGATGATTGTTTTATTTTCCTTTTTAATTCGATCTTTGAGATATCTCTTCTTAATCTAGTTCCTTGACATTTTGTAAATGGAATGTATATGTTGGCAATGATGGCAGTTATACAATTGTCGTTCATATTCTTCATTTCTCGAAAAGTAAAAAGCATTTGTTTGATGCACTTAGTTTCTTTTCTGCATTCATAACATTAAAGGAACTGAAAAGAAAAACTTGCATTTGCATGTAGGATTGTGTTTTTCTTGCAAAAAAGGAACATTAGGAAATCTGCATTTAGTTTTGCGCTCAATGTTGTCTTTTGTTCATTGATTTGCTTTCTCACGAAATTATTTTCTCTCTTCCCTTTGTAGTTAGGTCTTTCATTGAAAAACTAAAAGTGAAAAATTTTCTTATCATTCTTAGTTTGCATTTAGGAATTTCTACATACATCATCGCGGTACCATTGAAAGGAAAATGGTTAAGCAAGATCAACATAAAATTAATCTCAATTTATCTAAAAATGCATTGGAACCATAACGATAACATTTAGAAGGTCAAGGCTAGAGACGTGTTCCGGCGTCGTAAAACATAGCAGCTATCGTTAACTTGTCTGCGATACATTTCAAGTGTGATATCTCACCCCATGTACATAATTATATCGTAGCACGTCCCTTGGGGCGGCGTTACAGTATGATAAGTATATAGGTGGTGCTCTCACTGTGCGGTTTCGCATTAGACAGCGGTAATACGGACTTGGGCCTCCACGTACCTTCGGGTATATTTGGGAGGACAACTTTTAGGTGCTATCCATCCATAGTGAACCGAGTCGGCCGCCTTTAAATTGTGATACACCTAACACAACATTTGGAGAGATTGCCTGCCCGTACTTCTTGGCTTGCCAGGAGGTATTCTGCAGTTCACAGTTTACTGGTAAACCCTTTTGCCTAGCATTACCCTCTTTCTGTTTATTTATTTTTGGTTAAAATTAATCAGAAATCGTGGAAGAACATAATCCTACCCACCGTTGTTCGCGTATATTAGCTTTAAAACCACCTTTACCACTAGAAGTTACTTCTAGTAGGCGAAGGCGATCAAAATCTGCCCAACAGTGATGTTGATGTTGTGGATGATATTACTTGATGCTTCATGATGGGTGTTCTTTCTCACTTTCACATAATCTTTTTATAGCCTCTGCTTGATGCTTTTGTTGCTATGGTCATGTCAGGCATTAATTAATTGTCTTCAATGTTCAATGTGTGAAGAGTGCAAATGTTCCCTTGATACGGTTTAAATTCAGGCACAATAGACTGCTATTATGCACCATGTTTCCCTGGCTCTTACATATTGGAATATGCCCAAAATTATTTTGGAGAGTGATATCCATTCATGGAAGGATATTTGAACTTGTCTTTCATGGAAGTTTATTTGCACTTGTCTTTCATTCTCTCATGAACCAAGTGAAATTTCTTGGGGAATTTCTAATCAACAAGTTTTAGGAGTTTGTGTCAGATTTGGGTAGACTCGTAGAATGATTAGCTTGTGGCTGCTATAAACTCTTTTTTTCAACCCATGGATGCATGGGTTAAATTTTCACTTGATTTTCAGTTTCCAATGATTTGACACTAAGAATCATTGGCTAACTGTGGTGATTCGCTGACTTCTTTTCTTCTTTTTTGCCCCTTTCCCTTAGATGGTCATTCATGGGAGGGGAAGTTCCAGTGAATGTATGATTTGTGGTGTGCATTTATCTATTGGTTAACTCTTTGGTAACATCCCATGACTGTTATTTCAATGAAACATGGTTAAATAACAAACACTAAGTGCTAATTAGGAGTTTTAAATGTTTGATACAATAACTAATTTTGCTTTATAGGATCCCAAATGTGCTTTTTTGGGCCTGAAACTTTACATGGCACCCGTGTGTTTACAAATCATGGAAAACATTTGAGTCTTTTTAGGTTATTTCATGGCCATACTGGACGTGTTTCACTATGGAAAGGAAATTATGGTCAACAGGAGGACAATGTCTTAAGTGATTTCTTTCCATTGATAAGTAAAAGAATCACTAGTAACTGACTAGTTTCCTTCCTCACTTTTATCATGGAAAATGATAGAGGATATGTTTCAACTTCTTATAACCAATTCTTTACAACTTAAGGGAGAGGTGTTTTGGAAAGGATGATTAAAGTTATTGTAATATTTTTTTGTTTTGTTTAAAGCTTTCAAGTGTTCATTAGGTGATTTGGAGATATGATTTAATTTAGTGGAAATTTTTTTTATATTTTATATTTGAATGATGTTCTTTGTTTTATAGATGATGACTCATGATGTTATTGTTTTGTGTATAATGATTTATTTTTGCTTTTGGGCTTGGGCCTTGGCACAACATTTTAATAAAAAATTGCATAATGGTTTTTGTGAACATTACACTTATTTTACTTTGAAAGCTACTTACAAATCTAGTAATTCTCAACTCTTGGAAACTATTGATGTAGGTTTCTAGATCGATTTGAAATTTTACTTCTGGAATATTCAGTGAGATGTCAAAATCTAATCCTGGGAAGAAACTATCAAGGCAAATTGATGTATTATCATACTTTAAAAAGTCGCAATCCAAGAATACACACTCTCTTCATGCTTCAAGCTCCTTTGAACAATCTATTACTGAGAGAGATGTTAACTCTTGTGAAAATGCATCTGATATCCATATGATGGATGAAATAATAGGTTCCTCAAGTGATCAGGGTGAGATAAATGCAGTTTCAACAGAAATTAATGATGAAAATGTTAAAGATATTTCCTTGGAAGGTGACACAACCCATTCATGGAAAAGGAAAAAAGGCCAATGGACCATAGGGAGAAAAATCGAAGATGATTGGCTCTCAAGTTTTCCATTTATTGAAGAAATACCTTCTACAAATGAGGATTTATGAGAAGTTAAATGTCTTACGTGTAGTTGGAAAAGTTGCAAGGTAGTGAATTTTCAGATGAAGCTAGATACAGTTCAAAAGCATGCAGGAAAGGTTTATGAAAAGAAAATTGTAAATGGTAAAGAGAAATCTATTGTCAGATGGAAATATTTGGAGGAATGCCGACATAGCCAATGTGTGGAAGAATACAAAAAATATTTAATAAATAAGAAGAAACTTGAGGCAAGTGGAGGAACCATCATATCTTAATTTGAAAAGACAATGGAAAGAACTTTGTTATCCAAGACGATACAATTGAGAACTATATTTCACATCTTATGTAAAGGTCGTCCTATGACAGATTATCCAGATTAGATGAAATTTCTATCTTTTTTTCACGTGCCAAACTTTCCATCTTCTCATTGGTCTGTAACTAGTGGTTGGGAATGGGCAAGATATCTAGCTCAAGTAGAAATTGATGATTTGAAACAAGAGATTGCAAATGCTAGGTTTTTGGCATTGTCTTTGGATGAGGTTACAGCTATTGATAATAATTCATGGATTTGCATGAGCATTTATATGGTTAATGACCATATTAGGCATTCCTATCTACTTGGGATTAAAAAGATGAGAGAGACTTCTACAGCTGAAAACATTTATGAACTTGTTCTTAATACTTTGAAGGAAAGTGGTATGGATCATTTAATGATTGCAAAAAAGTTGGTATGTGTTGGAGCAGATGGAGCATCGGTAATGCAAGGACAAAGGAATGGTCTTTGTGTTAGACTACAACTATCAGCTTCACCATATATGATTAATATTCATTGTATGGCTCATAGGATGAATCTTGCATTTAAAATAGTAAGCAAGTTTCCATTAGTTTCAAAAGTTGAAGATCTTGTACGTGAGACTCATGCATACTTTTCTCGTAGTCCCAAACGATATTTAGAGTTTCAACAATTTGCATATGGTGTTACGGATGGAAAAAAACTACTGAAAGATGTTGATACAAGATGGATCTCATTAAATGGACCAGCTCAAAGGCTATTTAGTGAGTTCAAATCTTTGGTAGGGTTGATGTATGAAAATCGCTACAATGTAGACAAAGCTCAAGATCTTATTTTTCGACTAACTGATATAGAAACATTATTGACATTGGCTGGAATTCTTCTTATGCTACATGAAATGAATGTCCTTGTGAAAATGTCTTAGAATCGCACAATGTATATTTCCGAATACACAAATGCGAGAAAGTCAGCATGCCTTGCATTGGATAATTTGTATATGATGCCAGACTCTTTTACTGGTCCAGAGTTTACAAGTTGGACTAAGATCATCAATATAGAAAATACTGAAATTTTTTTGACATTTAATGAAAAATGGATACTATGTATCACAGTGCGTGGGTATATGGTCCCATTTCATTATATTAGTAAGATGGGACGAATCACCAAAGATTGCCCCGTGTCAAGAGACCAATTTGATAATATTGTGATCTCAGTGAGACAAAACTTGATAGAAATTGCAAGATCACTATCATCAGAGATAAGAGAATGATTTCCTCGAGATGAATTGTTGGAGGCCATGTGTGTGGTATACCCTCAATATTGGAACAATTGTCAATGTTTAAGAAATTTAAAAGCCGATTTTCAAAAGAGATTAAAATGTTTAGTAGACCACTTTTTCAAGAAAGTCTCGATACATGGAGAACAGATTGAAGATATTTTAGATTCATCAAAATTGTATCAACAAGGTGGACGCTTTGCTGAAACAATGTGGAAGCAATATCCTTTTTTGGAGAATCCTAATTAAAACAGTGCTATAACAAGATTATGGAATACTTTAAGTGCTAGCCAATACCTGCAAGAAAACATATCAGAATATTTTAAATTAGCAGATTTGTGTCAAACCATGATTTTGGGATCAGTGGAGGAAGAGAGAATGTTTAGTGCACTATCATTTTTGAAGTCAAAGTTGAGGAACAAGCTTGATAAACATGTGGATACATGTTTAAGATTATATGTAACAAAGTATGACATTGACAATTTTCCATATGAAAGAGCACTAGCGCTTTGGCGATCAGATTGTGATAGAAGGGGAGAAAACAATATAACAAATTTATCTAATCAACTTGATATAGAACATAATGTTTTGGAGGCTCATATTGATAGTACATCTGGAGAAGATCATGTTCACAATGTAGAAAATGATGACCAAGATGAGAACTGGGAAACTGAAATACCGTAGGACTCTTATTTTGGTATACATGTTCCATTGATCATGCAAGATTACTACATGTCAAATTCAGGTAAAAATGGGTTTTATATTTTGTATTTTTCATTGTAACATTGCAGCTACATTTCTTTCATGTGTGTTATTTTAATATTGATATTTAATATTTAATCCTTACATTGTTTGTTTCTTATTTGTGATAGGAAATGAAGCTAGATTTGATGATTTTGGGACCTATTTTCCCATAGATAGCATTTGACTAGTATTAAATGATAAATAACTAATTTAACAAGACTAATGCAAAGAATCAATGGGCTCATTCAAGTACATGAAACTACCTTGATGTCTAGCTTTGACATCTTGGAAAATTTTAATGGTATATATGTTGCTTGTGTCTGGGGAATTTTGCTGAGTTTCAAGTTTTATATTTTCTTGGAAAATAATTATTGATATTTGGAAAATGTGTGATTTTATATTGGTATTGGAAACGAAGCTAGTTTTGATCTTTGATTGGAAATGAAGTCAGATTTGATGAAGTTGGGACCTATTTCTTTTCACATAGATAGTGTCATAGTATTAAATGATAAAGAACTAATTTAAGAAGTCTAACACTAAGAAACAATGGGCTTATTCAAGTACATGAAATTGTGTTAATGTCTAGCCTTGATATCTTTGAAAATTTTAGTGGTTTGTTTGTTGCTTGTTTAGAGGATTTTGTTGAGTTTGAAATTAGTCTCTTGAATGCTTATGGTTCTCATATCATGCATATATTGATAGATCAATAGATATAGTTCTATTATTATAATCATTATTGTTTTCTTTATATATTTTGTTGTTTGAGGAAAGATATTTTATTTCCTTTCACTTTGTGGCGTGATTTCGACATCTTCACCTTTTAGAATATAGTAAAATATTTTTCTTATTATAGATTTTTCTTGGAAAAGAATTATTGAGAGTTAGGTGCAAATGCACAATGTTGTGTAGCATTAGTGTGATAAATATGGGATAGTGCAAAGCATAGTTTTGAATATTAGTCTAAGTTGACTCGTACCTAATCAACTCAGTCAAGTTGATTGTTGGTTGAACGACTAATTGTTAGTTCAATGGACAGAAGGTCTTGCAGGCATAAATACCAAAGGGGAAAATGGAGCCCATCATGGGGTACTCTTTGTAATTCTCCACCACTGCTACCTTCCATGCTTCCTCAAACTCCTCTCCAACCTCAATATCAGTGCTAGTAGTAGCATGACAAACAACACTACGCTTAGCAGAACTAGAAGAACGCGTTTTCCAAACTACACGAGAACTACTTCCCTCACGAGTCACCATGTGCCATGCTTGGTCTCGGTGGTTCTCTTCCTTCTACTCCTGGTTCAATTACCATATCTTCATTGGAACCAACACTCCGAACTCCACCAGACAACGATTCACCATTTTGTAGTAGTGATTCGCCATTTGTACTGGTGATTCGCCATGATTTTACAGGATAATATAATCTCGTGAGAGATTCGCCAAAAAATTATATATACATATTATATTATTAATAAAATCGCCTTCCATTTTTCCTATGTATCATTAGGATTCGCCTATTTTTTATATATATAAATTTAGGGGGGTTCTTAAAATTTTCCATGGTCGCCATATATATGCACTAGTAGTAATGACCATGAAAGGTCCATCACAAAAAATCGTTGTTGTTCATATAAAATGTGACGGTCACTATCTGTCATTATAATCAATATTCGTGACGGACCTTGAATGTCACCACAACACATACTTTCGGTGACACCACCTTTGGTGACGTTCAGTTTTTTGGTGACGGAGGCAATTGTCCATCACCATTTCTCATATCAAATGGTGACGGTCACTATCCATCACTATAAATCATTATTGGTGATGGACATTGAATGTCACCACAACACCTATACTTTCGGTGACGCCACCTTTGGTGACGTTCAATTTTTGGTGACGAAAGCTCTTTTGACCCTCACCAATGAGCTTATGGTGATCATTTTCGCCCTTCACCAATGTCCTTTTTTCTTGTAGTGATATTAAAACAAATATGATAATCCCTTTTTTTAATATTTCTCTTTCTAGTTTAATGATGTGGCCTATTGAATCTCCAATATGGCCAGAGATTTCATAGTGGTCAAATTAAAATATAGAAACCTTGGTTGAACTAAAAGACTATCTTGACCCCAGAACCAAGGTCCCTGGTAAAAAAACCTTATGTCGATCTTTCGTAATTTTAAAGACAACCACAAAAAGTCCTTTCGAACAAAATAAAATCAGCATTCTAGGACAAGTTGTCATGAACCCAATCCTGAAGTGTATATTCCAAGGACACAAATCCATTAAAACACCATATAATTTTATGACGCTTGTAATATGCTACCCTAATCTTAGAGAGAATAATGCTTATTGTAAGTTGTGCTGCATCCTTAGATTTCTCCACCACGAAAGCTTGATGTAAGAGTTCATTTAGAATCCAAGAACTGGAACAGGGGTTAAGGGCATCCTTAAATGACATGGGCTTCGAACATGAGGCTTCTCCCTACCCCTTGCAACACCATTCAGGCATCCAATGAGAGAGATTGAGGCATATTTCACATTTTTGTGATTTCTGAGACGATAAAGCCATTTTGATTTGCCTCCCTTCGTAAAGAAGCCTCATCATCCCCACAAGAATTATTTTTTTCTTATTAATGTTGGAGGCAAGCATGAGTACATAATAATATTCTTTGACCATGCTCCATAAGGATTCCTCAGACAAGGACCTGGAAAAAATTGGGAATTTTTTAGAAGAAAAATTACCAAAACCTTGTCTGGTCGAGATTGAGTTTAGAATTGAGATATTTGGTTCCATTTTAGGGAGCACACAATGTGGGTCTTGAGGAGTGACCTCAATTTTCTAGACATGTTTATAAAACACTTTGCAGGTTCTCTTATACCCCAGTGAACTTCTCGTTCAAAAATTTCCACAAATAGTTGATTGGACTCCATCATACTCATCCATTCATTAACACCATGAGTCCATGCAAGTTCAAAATCCCCTTGAATACCTACCTAAGGATTTTCATTGAGGGTTACTACGGATCCACTACAATATGGATCAAACATTGACGCTTCTGTCTAGATGGATTCAGAGGGTATATTCTCGGCAACCATAATTGCTACACTCAACCTAAAGATGATGGGAAGGAATGCAAAGTGGAAACATAGAATCTCTGCAGTCGCAAACCCCTACACACAATTTCCAAAGAATTTTGTATACAAGTCATTTCGCCAAACTAACGATTAACAGAGTTGTCATTGCTCCTTCCTTGTGCTCACACATTAGTAAAATTAATTACTATTATTAAATATAAAAATATAAAATAACTAACAAGTGGAAGTATAATTATAATTTATATTTACTATATAAATATAAATAAATGATATATATCATACTTTTAAGATTATCTTAAATTTCCCTAAAAATTATGCTACTTTTTAATTAAATTATTTAAAAGTTAAAATTATCAAAATAAAAGTGTTAATTTTTAATTTTGCATAAATTGTGGTATTATTATTATTATTATTATTATTTTAAAATAAACTAAAATATAACAAAATATACTCTCAAGAATATATATATATATATATATATATATATATATATATATATATATATATATATATATATATATATATATATATATATATATATATATATATATATATTTATGTGTATATATATATATATTTATGTGTATATATATATATATATTTATGTGTGTGTGTGTGTGTGTGTGTGTGTGTATATATATATATATATACACACACACATAAGTTAAAAAACATTATAACTTATTTTAGAAATTATTATTAAAATAATTTTTTTAATAAATTATTAAATAAAAATAAAAAATAAAAATGTATATTTTATAGGGATGTAAAGCTTGGGGTTGCAGTATATCCATACAGTTATAGAGGAAACTTGAGATGATCCAAAAAAAATTCATAACCTACAACCTAAAGGTCAAGGGAAATACTCCCTATTTTTTTTTCTTGATCAAAGCCGGTTTGTCCCCCATTGAAAGTATGACTACGTTTAGTGTGACAGCTCGTTTAAATGCCGAATTATTTGTTATGTTATTTTTTTAAAGAAACTAAGACATTTATTTCTTCATTAGAAATTACTTAACAAACATAAATTAATTGTGTTTTGGATTAAAGGTAAATAAAAATTCAGTTATGGAAGTGGTTCCATAAAAGAAGAAAAAGTGAAAAAAGAATGATGGTAAAAAGTATTCCAACTGAGAAGTGGTTGAACAGAAACAGTTCAGTTAGTTAACCCTTCCTCTATGGATAAATCAACATCCCATTGAGGAAGAGGGGTTATGATCGGTTAGTGGCTAAGAGAAGGAAAAAAGGAGAGAGTGTGAATTTCCCAAGCTGGTGGTGACCAGTGGAAATACTCTCAGCAATCCTAAATTTCCTGGAAAGAAGATTGGACTTGGGGTCCCAAGATCTCTTCCAAATTGTGTGTCAACCTACTTGACTCAAGTTTGGATCACGAAGGGGGTGAGGACGTCATTGCCTCATCCACGTTAGGGAGGACAACATCTGTCAATTTCAAATAATTGAATTTATTGAGTTATGTTAACTAGACAAAGGTGTATTTTGATACAGTTCCTAAGATATTTTAAGTCACCTTTTAGTTAAATGTCTTTGCTAAGGTTATAATAACCATTGCTTACTATTGAATTTCTATTTTTGTTGAGTAAATTTCAATTACAATACATTTCTATAAGAGCTACAGTGTAACCTTCATATACCTGTGTTTTTTAAATAAATGCAAACCGTTATAGTTAAGTTTTCTTAGCTCGATGTTTGATACAATGACATTTTTGAATAGGAAATTGACTTTTTTTCTTTATACAGTAGAATAGAAATAGATAAAACTTGACTGATAAAGAAACCATAAGGAAAGTAAAATGAAAACCAATTTGTTGGGAGATGGGCAACCCACATATTAACACATAAATAAGCATAAACCGAGAACCTGTAAGTAGTAGAGTAGGAAATCCTTAGCCCAGGTTCCAGAGTTGAAAGCTTTGAATCTAAGGTTGTTTGTTCCTATCATTTTATACTATACATGAATAGTATTTGGGTTTGGTCCAGTCAACCCTTAACTTAACAAATGTACAAGAAAAATTAAGTAGAATTTGTTATTCATAATAAGGAAAATAGGGTCACAATCGAAAGCTGAGAGTCGAATTCTTTTATATTCTATAAATATAAAAAATGGAAGGATTCTTTCATATTGTGTCATTGAATAATAGAAGATACATCATTACCCAGATAATAAAAAAGAAGTAGAGGTGCAAATGAACAGTGCGACCATTCATCTATTATCTTAAACCATAATGTAAACTTAATAGAATTGTCGGAGTGTCTAAAGCATGGTCGTCCGAAATTCTCTATCAAATTGAAAGATTTAAATAAGCCATAAATTTAATAGATTTCTTGTCGTAAGAGAGGCAGTCTCAGCTCTGGATAAATAAACCATTCCTCTAAAATTCCAAGTATAACTTCTTAAACAACAGTATGGTTTAACATTTCTTCATTAAGAAGTATAAAGGCTATCAAGACAATTGTTGCCACCCTAGCCTTAGAAGATATTCTGTGGGAAACCTGGTACCTATAAAATGAGGCACGAATGCAGAGTGAGACCCTTATCTTCGATAAGAGGCAGAGACAAAGTAATGAACCAAACACATAAACTCCGAAGCATTGTACCTAAACAGGCACAAACCCATGAGAATTTTAATTACATAGATGAAGGGTTGCAAAAGAAATAAAAAGAAACGAGTAACTGGGCACAAGAAATAAAAAGCCTTGACATACCTGCGTTAAGAAAATCCCGACCCGAATGAGAGCCCTCTGCGGAAAAAAAAGGAAGAAAGATCAGTAACTATACCCTGAGATTAGGAGAAAAGAGAAACTAAACTCATGAGCAGAGGGTTATGCTATGATAACTTACCTGCAACAATAAATACCCACCGGTATGCTATCGAAAGAGGCATAGCACATCGCACAACTCCAGGATAACCCAACCAAACGTTGCATAAAAAACGTGAGAAAAATATCAGATAGGAAACCATTAAAAAATGCAAAGCAACCGCCTAAAGGACAACCTTATTATGATGAATGAGAAATGAACATGGAAATCCCAAACTGAAGTAAACAACAGCATGACAGTGAGAAAACTCAAGCACAGGTTCGATAATGTAAATCAAAACAATGGAAGACTATAGTTACACTCTTAAATGCCACAAAAAGCTGGAAATGAGACTGGATACTTGGAGGTGCGACTGGGTTGCAGAGTAGCAACGCTGCAACAGAGCTCCATCCGAATGAGCCAAATAGTTAGGGTTTGGAGGGGATGATTACCCTAAGCCACCAAGTAACATTTCCAGCTGTAGATATCATCCAATAGATCCGATGGTAACAAAATAGACAAGTGTCTGTCCCATAAAATCAAAATCAATGCGATGGTACAGCTCTTCTGCACGATGTTCATTATTATAAACCAAATTGCAAATCCCATTATGTGAAAAATATCAAAACCAAGATTTTTGTTAAATCATTTAAGTACCTCGGGAGTTTAAAAGCAGACGGTACCATTCACAATAATGACGTAAATATTTTCCAACCCTTTGACCAATTAACATGTAACAATATAATTGTGATAACATAAAGGTAGTCAACATTAGCGCAGTTTAAATACTATATCATTAAAGTCTTAGAAATGAAGTGTGACTGCAAGTTACGTGTGGGTAAACTATAGTATTTACTTTATACAACATATGTCCCATTAAATGAGGTAATAAATAAATAAATAAGTTTGTGGATTTATGTTAGATGTTACAAGTGGTATCAGAGCAGCGTTCGCACGCTAGGACGCTAAGGGTCACCTAATATGACAAATTGTGTGTAATGATGCACAAAGAGAGCAAAGAAACAACACATTAGGAGGTGATATGAGGAAGGGGTCAACACACCAAATACCCCAGCATATGGGGGAACCTGCACCCCAACCACAGTTCAAAATGAATCTCGAGACGTGGATTTAGCTGAGTGTAGACCAAAAACGGAAAAATAGTAACTGTTGGAGGAACAACAACACCAAAATAGTATTCTTCTAAGCACAGTGTAGAAGCTACAAGAGGATATGGTCTGAGTCAGAATAGACAACTAGCGCTTAATGCAAGAGCAAGAACGAATACTTAAGAGTCTCTTAGACAAACAAAATCAGGGAATGATACAACCCAATCCTGATAGAGACATGCAGGAGGAAAATGAATGGAAAAAAAGAGCTCAAACCACCGAAAGAATAGAAATAATCCAAACACAACAAAGTAACAAGAATAAAAACTACAATGAGGCTAAGTCGGGTAATGTGTCAAAACAACAAGAAATTAAGAAACAGAAAGTGGAACTGCAAGGTGAGTTCCAGAAGATAAAACCACCCACGTTTGATGGAAAGGAAGAGGAGGTAGCTAAATCATGGCTGATAAATATGAATAATTACTTTCAAGTCTACGAATATAACAACAATCTTAAGGCTAGGCTAGCCATTTATCAGTTGAGAGAAAAGGCCACTCTACAGTGGGAGGAAGTTAAGAATGTCCGCAACATAGAAGATCAAGACGTGACATGAGATGTATTTCAAAAATATTCTAAGGAAAAGTACCTAACTAAATGATTTTATGACGAGAATTTCATAGAATTTCATGATTTAAAATTGGGTCAAATGACTATTGATGAATACATAACCAAGTTTACTTACTTACTTAGATACATTCCTTACTTAAGGGATGAAAAAGCTAAGGTTCAATGCTTCTTAAGTATTTTTTCCACCCATATGAAAGAACGAATTGAATTCATGAATCCAAGAACCATGGACAAGGAAATCCAAAAAGCCAGATGATGTTACCATCAATCTAAGGAAATAGGAGAGTTGGGAAAAATTTGGCGGCCCAAGAAACGACAAAATAGCCGTTCAGGTTTTAAAAATGCTAGAACCAACAATTTTAAGGCTTCTGTAAGAATTTCAGTGAGTAAACAGCTTGGAAGAAACCACCAAAGTACCCAGTGGCTTGCGGAAGATAAGCCCACAGAGGCTTCCAGCAAGTCTGAGCAAAGACAAAATTCGAAACCACCCCTACAATGTTGGGGGTGTGGCGAGGCACACTATTATGGAAACTGTCTGCAGCGGGGAAGAAGAGAAATAGTTGCTAATCTATAGGAAGATTATATTGTGGGATATGTAGCCCGAAACATACCCATAATTGACTGAGCTAATGATGAAGTTACAGGAATTTTTGGATAAGGGGTGTATCTGACCAAGTGTGTCCCCTTGGGGAGCACCTATGTTGTTCATGAAGAAAAAATACAGAACCATGCGAATGTGCATGGACTATCCACAACTCAATAAATTGACCGTTAAGAATAAATACCCACTACCTCGCATTGATGACCTATTTTATCAGGTAAAGGGGGCCACTGTATTTTCAAGGATAGACTTAAGATCAGGTTATCACCAAATCTGGATAAGTGATGAAGATATCCACAAAACATCTTTCCACACTAGGTACAAGCATTATGAATTTGTGGTACTACCATTTGGGATGACTAATGCACCAGTAACATTTATGACATTGATGCATGGTATTTTCATCCCTTCTTGGACAGTTTTTTTCTAATATTTATTCACGATATCTTAATATATTCAAAGAATGTAGAAGAGAATAAGGAACACTTGAGAATAGTGTTGGAGATGTTACGAAAACATCAGCTGTATGGTAAGTTCAGTAAATGTGAATTTTCCAGGGAAGAAATCGAGTACCTATGCCATGTTATTTCTGCAGAGGGAATAGCAATTGATCCAGAGAAAATCAAGACAATTATGGAATGGAAAGTACCCCAAAAAGTGGCAGACATCCGATATTTTATGGGATTGGTCGATTACTACCGACATTTCATTGAAGGATTCTCAAATATTTCTTTTCCAATTACCTCCTAACAAAGGAAGGGAAAATTATTTAGATGGACTAATGAGTGTCAAAACAGGTTTTGAAAAGTTAAAAATTTTGTTGACTAATACCCAAATTTTGAGGGTAGCTGATCCCAATAAAGAATTCAAAGTTTGTATGAATGCATCTAAAGAAGGAGTCGGCGAAATCTTATCCCAAGAAGGAAGAGTGGTTGCATATGAATCGCGAAAGTTAAAAGAGCATGAGCAATGATACTCGGCTTATGATCTGGAGCTAACGACGGTAGTGCATGCGCTCTGAGTATGGAGGCACTACTTGTTGGGAAAGAGGTTTGTGTTAAAAAATGACCATAGTAGCCTAATTAGCTACTTTAAGTAAGCCGATCTCAACTCTTGCCAACCAATATGGAATGCCTTTCTAAGTGAGTTTGACATTGATATGAAACATGTGAAAGGTAAGGAAAAAAGTGTGGCAGATGCCTTAAGTAGGAAGTAGCATGGAGTTTATGAACATTACTACAACCAGATTGAAAGAAAGTTCTTGGATCAAATAAAAGAAGAATCCAAGAAGGATCTTGAATGCCAATTTATATGGCAACAAGCAGAGGAGGCCAGAAGGCAAGAAAAATCTTTTGATTATGGAATTAGCAAGGATCAATTATTAATATTTAATGAAAAGATATATATTCCAACTCGAATGGATTTGAAGGAGCTAATATTGAATGAATACCACTAAGGTAATTGTTCAGGACACCCATGGTATCAGAAATTGCTAACAACAATGAGAAAGAATTATTTCTGGCCCGGTATGTGAAAGGAAATTGCGGAATATTTAAACATGTGTCTGTAGTGTCAGCAGGTTAAGGTGGAATATCAACATCCAGTAGGACTGTTGTAGGCATACTAGTACCACAGTGGAAGTGGGAAGTTATATCTCTAGACTTCATCATGAGTTTGCCAAATCAAAGAAGCATAATGACTCCATTATGGTGGTGGTCGATCGATTGATCAAGGTAGCACATTTTATACTAGTACAGTCCACCTATAAAACACTGCAGATTAAAAACATCTTTATGAGAGAAATCTTTCGACTGCATGGAATTCGAAAGACTATCATATCAGACAGAGATGTGAAGTTTACTTTAACATCCTAGAAAACCTTGTTTACAGGTATGGGAGCTCAAATTAATTTCAGCACTACCTATCATCCCCAAACGGATGGACAAACTAAGTAGGTGAATCAAGTCCTAGAAGATATGTTACGCATATACGTAACGCAACAACCAACAAGATGGGAATAATATCTACATTTGGTGGATTTTTCTTACAACAATGGTTATCAGGAATCTCTGAATATGAGTCCCTTCGAAGCCTTGAATGGACGACAATGTCATGCACCTATCAATTGGAGTAGCCCAGAAACCAAGTTGATGCTTGGACTGGAAATGCTCCTGAGATGGAATCAGAAGTAAGAAAGATTAGGCAGAATTTGAAGGCAGCTCAAGATCAGAAGAAAGTATATGCAGATAAAAAAAAGGACTTATCACGAATTTGGAGTGGGTGATCATGTGTATGTAAGAATAAAACCAAAGAAGAGCACACTAAGATGGACCTCTTGTGCCAAGTTGGCCCCTCGGTTCTGTGGACCCTTTCAGATATTGGAAAGGCTGGGACCAATGGCATATCGATTGGCCTTACCCATCCATATTCGAGTGCATAATGTGTTCCATGTGTCTCTATTAAAGCAATATGTACATGACTCAAAGCATGTAATCCACTGGAAAATTATTCAGGTAGGTTAAGATTAAAATCCTAAGTAGAATTACTAAACTATGTGAGAGATTAACTCAAAAATTTTGTTGGCTACAGTTCGAGCCAGACAATGAGTTTTTGGTCAAACCTCAGCGTATACTCGATTAGAGAAAAATCATGCTCCGAAGGTGAGCCATCACCTAGGTTAAAGTGCAATGGAAGCACTTCAGTTCAGATGAGGCTACCTAGGAAGATGAAGGGTTTGTTAGAGAGGCATACCCATAACTGTTTGTTGAGCTGGAATGAAACACTAAGGATGATGTTTACTTCCAGGGGGGGAAGTTGTTACAGCTGGTTTAAATGCAAAATTATTTTTTATGTTATTTTTTTTAAGAAGCTTAGACATTTATTTCTTCATTAGAAATTACTTAACGAACATAAATTAATTGTGTTTTGGATCAAAGGTAAATAAAAATTTAGTTATGGAAGTGGTTCCATAAAAGAGGAAAAAATGAAAAAAGGTTGATGGTAAAAAATATTCCAATAGAGAAGTCGTTGAAAAAAAATAGTTTAATTAGTTACCCCTTCCTATGTGGATAAAGAAACATCCAAGTGAGGAAGAGGGATTATGATCTTTTGGTGGCTAAGAGATGGAAAAGCGGAGAGAGTATGAATTTCCTAAGCTGGTGGTGACCAATTTAAATACTCTTAGCAATCCTCAATTTCCTGGAAAGAAGATTGAACTTGGATTCTTGAGATCTCTTCCAAATTTTCTGTTACCTACTTGACTCAAGTGTGGAGCACGGGGGGGGGGGGGGGCGAGACCTGATTGCCCCATCTTATGCAGGGAGGACAAACATCAGCTGCAATCAGAGGTATGAATTCATCGAGTTCGTTAATCTGTATATGTATTTTGATATAGTTCCTAAGATATTTTAAGTCCCCTATCAGTTAAATGTCTTTTCTAAGGTTATAATATGCATTGCTTACTATTGAATTTCTGTTTTTGATGAGTAAATTTCAATTACAGTACATTTCTATAAGAGCTATAATGTAACCTTCATATACCTGTTTTTCTTGAAATAAATACAAATTGTTATGGTTAAGTTTTCTTAACTCGATGTTTGATACAATGACGTTTGTGAATAGGAAATTAACTTTGTTTTTCTTTATACAATAGAACAGAAATAGCTAAAACTGGACTTATAAAGAAACCATAAGGAAAGTAAAATGACAGCCAATTTTTGGAGAGATGGGCAGCCCACATATTAACCCATAAATAAGCATAAACCGAGAACCTGTAAGTAGTAGAGTAGGAAATCCTTAACCCAGGTTCTAGAGTTGAAAGCTTTGAATCCCAGGTTGGATTTTCCTATCAATTTATACTATACACAAACAAGATTTGGGTTTGTTCTGGTCAACCCTTAACTTAACAAATGTACAAGAAAAATTATGCAGAATCAGTTATTCGTAATAAGGAGATAAGGGTCACAGTCGAAAGCTAAGAATTGAATTCTTTTATATTTTGTAAATATAATAACTAGAAGGATTCTTTCATATCATTTCATTGAAGAACAGAAGATACATCGTTACCTAGATAATAAACAATAAGTAGAGGCGCAAATGAACAGTGTGAATATTCATCTATTATCTTAAACCATAATGTAAACTTAATAGAATAGTTGGAATGTCTAGAGCACAGTCGCCCAAAATTCTCTAGAAAAATGAAATATTTAAATAAGCCATAAATGTAATATATTTCTTTCCGTAAGAGAGGCAGTCTCGGCACTACATAAATAAACCATTCCTCTAACATTCCAAGTATAGCTTCTTAAACAACAATAATGTTTAACATTACATCGTTAAGAAGTATAAAGGCTATCAAAAAAATCGTCGCCACCCTAGCCTTAGAATAGATTCTATGGGAAACTTGGTACGTGTAGAATGAGGAATGAATGCGGAGTGAGACCCTTATCTTCGATAGGAAGCATAGACAAAGTAACGAACCAAACACCTAAACTTCGAAGCATTATACCTGCACAAGCACAAACCCACGAGAATGGTAATTACATAGATGAAGGGTTGCAAAAGAAAAAAAAGAAATGAGTAACTGGGGAGAGCAAATAAAGAACCTTAAAATACCTGCGTTAAGAAAAGCCTGACCGGAATGAGGGCTTTCTGCAGAAATGACAGGAGGAAAGACCTGTAACTATACCCCGAGATTAGGAGAAAAGAGAAATTGAATTCATGAGTAGAGGGTTTTTCTATGATAACTTACCTGCAACAAGAAACATAGCAGTCGAAAGAGGTATATCACATCGCACAACTCCGAGATAACCTAGCCAAACGTTGCATAACAAAAGAGAGAAAATTCTCATATAGGGAACCATTAAAGAAAGAAAATCAACCTGTTGAAGGACAACCCTATTATGATGAACGAGAAATGAACATGGAAATCCCAAACCAAAGTAAACAACGGCATGAAAGTGTGCAAAATCAAGCACAATTTTGATAATATAAATCACAATAGTGGAAGACTGCACTTACCCTCATAAACGCCATAGAAATATTGAAAAAAGACTGGAGACCTAGAGCTGCGACTGGGTTGCAGAGTAACAATGCCGCAGTAGAGATCTGTTCAAATGAGCCAAACAGCTAGGGTTTGGTGGGGATTATTAACGTAATCCACCAAGAAACATTTCCAGCCGTAAATCTCATCCAATAGATCCAACGGTAACAAAATAGACAAGTTTCTATCCCATAAAATCAAAATCAATGCGATCATACAACTATTCTACACGATGTTCATTATTATAAACAAAATTACAAATCCCATTATGTAAAAAATATCAAAACCAGGATTTTTGTTAAATCATTTAAGTACCTCGGGAGTTTAAATGCAGACAGTACCATGCACAATAATGAGGTAAATATTTCCCAACCCTTGGAACAATTAACATGTAGTAATGTATTAACATGTAACAATATAATTGCGGTAACATAAAGGTAGTCAACATTAGTGCAGTTTAAATACTATATCATTAAATTCTGAGAATTGAAGTGTGACTACAAGTTAGGTGTGGGTAAACCATAACATTTACCTAATAGAACGTACATCCCATTACACAAGGTAAGAAATACTTTTTTTTTTTAATGCGGATTTATGTTAGATGTTACATTTAGATATTTGATGCATAAGAAGAAGCTTTACAACATGGAATCCAAAAGGCTCCCTAAAATTTCCTCTAACTTTAGTAAAAAATTCCACCTTCCCCTCAAGCGCGGGTGGCATAAGGATGCCCCGTATTAGCTCAAACATTGGGGAATTAAGGAAGAACTTAGTGTTGGAAGAAAAGATAGGGTCAAAAATACTATTACCTCCAAGTTTAAGGACAAGCTATGGGAGGATCAAGGGATGGAGGGTAGGAAGAAGGTTCAATACTATAAGAAGGTGATCAACCCCATGCTTAATAATCAGAACTATCTCTCTGTTTTGACAATACTAAGAAAAAAATGAACATTGCTAGTATCAAAACTAATTCTCATGAGCTTCAGAGTGAGACCGCATGGTGGTTTATTCCCAAGACTCCTTTTAATGATAGAAACTTCTATATTTGTAATACTAAGCATGTGGAAGATGAAAAGAACTTATTTTTATAATGCCCAACTCTCACTCACATCCGCTCTCAATTCCCTAACATCTGCCACACTTCCAATATTCTTGACCTATTAAGCCAGCCCACCTATAGCGATCTTGGAGCGCTTCTTTCCCTTCTCTTTGACCATAGAAACAAGGTTTTGAAGACTCAAAATTTAGATTATTTTTTGAGGTCCAATAGAGCACATTTGTCTTAGCGGATGTTAATCATCATGATCATCATTAAAAAAAAAAAATCTTATAAATGTTAATTTTTTTTTTAAGATTTTAATTTTAAATTAATTTTTATAGTCAAAATTTCTTTAATATCATTAATAATAGAAAATATATAATAAAACTAACTTATTATTTATAATTTTATAAATCAAAATTAATCTAAACAAAACCTATCTCTTAAAGAAAAAATTAATCTAAACAAATCACATCTTTTTAAAGATTTTGGGAAAAAAGAAAAAAATATTATATTCATATTAACTAACATAGATTTAGTAATAATATTTGTTTACAATTTATTTCACAGGATATAGATAATTGGACAATTTTAGTGAGGGTGATGAATTTTTTGGTCTAAAGGGGCTCGGAAAAAAATAAAAAATAAAAAAATTAAGAAATCTAGGGTAGTATTGTTTTGTTTTTTATGGTGGAAATGGATTTAGCACCATCAAAAGCCTTTCGCCGCCCAAAACCTTGAATTTTGATAGCAGTAACCTAAATTTTTTTCCCTTTTTTGTTTTTACTATGAAAAGGGGCTGAATCACGGGCTAGAAAAAGCAATTACCAACATGGGAAGACTTAGTTTGAAGATAATGGATAATGTAATTTAGGAGAGAATTAGTTCACCTTAACCTTAAATTAGGAAATAGTTCCTATTCTTTATGTAGTCGTTCTAAATTTCATATATGTGTGAAGAATTTACATTGTCGTTTGTAATTTGATTGAGGTAGAGCATTCTACAAAGGCAGACTCCAGGTGGAGTCTCTCATCTGAGAGCTTCCAAGTTTCATTAATAAATTTGATTTTTGAGTTTTTATCATGGTATCAGATCTCCAAAGCTGGTGAGTTAAAGACGGAGTGCTTTGATCCCTATGTGAGTGTCTCTAGGGTTGGTGATAAAAATCCAGAGTGCTTTAATCCCTCAGTGAGAGTTTAGGTGGTAGAAGACATGCCCCTCATTGCATGTGTGAAGATAGCTTGGGAGGAGGCATAGTTGTTTTCTCTGTGAAAGCTACTAGATCAGCGCTTATTTAGGACAAAAAAGAGTGTTGATCAACGTTGATCCATGAGGAAAAAGAGTGTTAATTTGGCCACACTTCAAAAAAATATTTCAAATCCCCCTCAACGCAGATTTTACGATTGGTCAAGCACTAAGCATGAGGCAGCCCGTGGTTGTGGGGTTTCGTGGTAGGGAGGAGTTGTTGCTCATTGCATGGAGGATTTGGTGCGTCTAGCAATCATGCCGGTGGTGTGGTTATGTGGTTCACTGCTAGCCCTTGAATCGCACCACCATGTTGTCATTTTTGGTTACATGACAGCTAATCAGAATTGCTATAGACCACCAGAGAGGAGGTCGTGAGCCTGTGGTACAATGTTGTATCATAATAGGCATCTCGTGAGGATAACTAGTCAAGCACGAAGGCATTTATTTCAGAAATATTGCAGAGACGATCTCACATTATGGATCTGTTTTTTCGCAATACAAAGGAGGTCGTAGGCAGTGGAGCATTGTGGCAACGGGCATGGTTGGTGGAGACTGTGGCATAGGAGATTTATGCCACCCTGCATGGAGGCTGTTCCTAGTCATTGGTGAAAGTTGCAGGAGGTTATGGTAGGAGGTCATGGAAGAGGCCATTCGTGAAATTTGCAAGAGGTCGAGACAAAGGTGAAAGCTTCAGGAGGTCGTGGCAGAGGGAGTTAGTGAAAGCTGCATTTTTGTTTTTGCTTATCATCGTGTCCCTTCATGTTTGGATGCTATGAAGTCTTGGTGCCAATTCAACTGTGAGCGCCGGAGGAATTTTGGGATTAAGGCAAGTAAAAAATCTCTCTGGTTTTTAAAGAATTTTTAAAATAGCCCGTTCAGAAAGGATTGTCTTTGAAAGGATTGTTTTTAAAGGTATTTTTCACAGAAGAAAAGGGTTTTGCCGCATTTTTTAACAAGGGGTTGTTTTTTAATAGAGGATATCTACAAATTTTTTTAAAGAGGATCCATATCTAGATCTCTTTCGATCTGGGGTAGACACGATTTTTTTTTTCAATTCTTGGAGGTCATAATCCTTTTTTCTTTAAATATCAAGATGAATAACCAAATGGTCAAAGCATACTTGAATGAGAGAAATAAGATCGACAGTTCCAATTATTCCAAATGGAAATTCAAGTTGCAAAATTTGTTGGAGGGGAAAAGTGCATGGGGCATTGTAAATGGCGATGAATTGAAACCTATAGCTGTAGGAGGTGAATCAGCTGCTACAATTCTAGATTGGGAGAAGAGGGAGAACAAGGTGAAAGTGTTGTTGAAATTGTGAATGAAAGAATACATTATCCCTCACATCAAAGAGTGTAAATTAGAAAATGAGATGTGAACAACCCTCAAGGACCTGTATGAGATCAGAAGCACAAATTGCCTATTGTTCCTGAAAAATAGGATTCTCTCCATTAAAATTGAAGAGAATGAATTAGTAGTCATGTTCATCTCTCGCATCAAGGACCTCAAAGATAAGATTTTTGACATAGGGGAGGCGGTGTCAAACACTAATCTGGTCACGATTACCATGAATGGTATGATTTATGACTATCATATGGTCATCACGGACTTGAATACAAGAGAGAAAGCCCCCAAATTTGAAGAATTGACTGGGATCGTGATGCAAGAGGAAGAAAGGCGAATGACCATGAAACCCTAAAGTTCAAATATTGCTCTAATGGCAAAGAAGAAGCCCTTCTGAGTGAAGGAAAATGTAGCAAAAAAAGGTGGAGGTATACCACAAAGAAAGCCACCTCAAGGTATGCCATCTCAATGGATGTCTTCAAATAGAAACAATTTAGGAACCAAATTTTTCTATTGCAGTAAAGTTGGTCATGTTGCAAAGAATTCTCATAAAAAGAGGCTTTATGAAACTCAGCATAGACATAAGATGCATGCACGGCACTTTTCTGATAATGATCATAATCATGAGCTCATACTATTTATAGTCGATTCTAATGAGAATGGTGAAGTAGATACGTGGTTTGTGGATTGAGGAGCTTCCACTCACATGACAGGTAACATACAGTGGTTTGAAAAATTCAAAGAACTAGCAGTGGTGAAAAATATACCTTACTGATGACAGAGGGTACCAAATAAAAGGGTATGTTAATTTTCCGGTCATATTTCCTGATGGAAATATTAGGCATATCCAAAATGTAATGTATGTACCCAGAATAGAAAATAATATAATCTTTGTTTCTATTATAATAGCTCAGAATCTTAAGGTAGAGTTTTTTAAAGTATTATTGTGTTATTAAACATTTAGTGGATTATATTAAGATAATTGCATCACAGATTTGAGTGGGAGGTCTATAAAAGCTTAATGTGAGAAGTGCGCCACATCAAGCATTGACATCATCAGGTATGACTAGAGAATATTTATGGCATTAGAGATTAGGCCATATTAATTTCAATGATGTACTGCTACTTCAAAAAATAGGTATGCTCAACGATCTCCTTGTTTTAAAGCATGCTCATGGTGATTGTACAAGGAAGAGAGATATCCTAGTTTTAGTGCACACTGATTTATAACATTGTTACCGATGAAATAGGTAACCTGACCTCAAAACGGGAACTCTAGCCCAAAAAGACTCAAAAAACATGAAAAAACACCCCAAAAACATAAAAAGTGTATTCCAGAACGCACTTGGTTTTTTTTGAAGGTCAAATTTCAACATTTTATAAAATTATGCTATAAAAAAAAATTGTTTCTTGAAAAAAGGATTGAAAAAACACCCTCAAAACAAAACCAGTTGATGCTGAAATAACAAAAAAAAAATAATTGTGCCATATTTTTGACATTTTTGAAAATAGAAATAACATTTTTTTATTTTTAAAATTCAAACATTAGAAAAAACCTAAAATTTAAAGAAAAAAATAAATTTAAAAAAAAACATTTTAAAGCTTAAAATTTAAAAATAGATAGGAACAAAAAGATAAAAATAAAAACAAAATAAAATTTTTAATTCAAACATTATAAAAAACCTAAAATTTAAGAAAAAAAAATTTAAAGATTAAAATTTCAAAATATATAGAAATAAAAAAATAAAATTAAAAACAAAATAAAAATATTAAATTTAAAAATTAAAAAAAAAAAACAAGTTAAAAAAGGAAAGAAATTATAAAAAATAAAATATAGAAATTAAATTTAAAAAAGAAAAAGAAAATGTTTATTTAAAAAAAAAAATTAAAGAAATATATTAAATTTTAATAAATTTAAAACTTCAAAATAGAAATTTAAAAAAAAAAACATTATTTAAATTAAAAGTAAAAAAAATGAAAAATAAAATACAATAAAAATATTAAATTTAAAAATATATATATATTAAAAAACAAATGTATTTTAAAAAATAAATTAAATTTAAATTATAAAAATAATATATATATATATATATATATATATATATATATATATATATATATATATATATATATATATATATATATATATATAAACTTAAATTTAAAAATATATATATTAGATTTTATTCAATTTAAAAAAAGTTGTTAATATTAAAATAAACATATATATATAATTTTAATAAATAAATGAATAAACAAATAAATTTTGAAATAAAAAATAAATTTCAAATATTAAGAAAAAAAAAAGCATTGTTAAAATAAAAGTTTAAAAGTTTAAAAATCAATTAAAAATGAAAAATTGAAAAAAATAAATTAAAAAAATATATATTAAATAAAAAATAAAATAAAAAACAAATTAATTTGAAAATATTAAGTTTAATTAAAAAAAAAAATCTAAATTTAAATACAGAATTTTAATTGAAATAAAAAAAATATAAAAATTTTATGTAATTAAAAGAATAATAATCAAAAATTTAAAAATTTAAAAAAATATATATTAAATTCAAATAAATTGAAAAAAAAATACAAAATTTATTAAATTTTAAAAAATTAAATTAAAAAACTATACACCAAATTTAATAATAATAAATAAAAAAAATATGAAATTTTTTTAAAAAAAATTCAATTAAATAAAAAAAATACAAAATTTAATAAAAATTATTAACAAAATTTAGAAAAAAAAATTAAAAACAAAAAAATGAATAAAATTTTAAAAAAAATTAAATTTAAAAAAAAAAATTAAATTAAATTTTTTGAATTCAAAAAAAAAAAAAAAAATAATATATATATATATATATATATATATATATATATATATATATATATATATAAAGGATTTTTTGGTCGTGCGGTGGCGCCCCCCACCACCCCGCTCGCCTAGCGGCCGATTCCGGGAATCAGCCTCCCGCCCAGGTGGCGGCGGAGGCCGGCCGCTAGGTGGGCGGGGAGGCCAAAAGTTCAGGGGGTTATTAGCTGTAAGTGTATCAACTTGAATAAGGCTCCTTCAGTTCTATGTGAACGTGCATTATATATGACATTATGCAAAGTGGTCTTCCATATCACAAATCTGACGATAAGTCTTTTTAAGATTATCTAAGTATGACATGAGGATCCAATTACTCATTGAAACCCACAAAGTTACGCTACCGACACTAATAATGGCTCCCTAGGTGCTCCTGGCTCAATGGCTCGTTGGGCCCTGGTTCGGTTGTATTGCTCATGTTTTATCGGGTTCATGAGCCTTTGTTGATGGATCTGTTTGCCTTTGGCATTAGTGGCTATCGATTGTTTGATGGATTTTTTTCCTTTGGCATTAGTGACCATTGATGTGAGCGTTATATATATGCCACATGCCCAGCAGCTCCTGCACTCAAATCACCATCATCCGATTTTCTTTCTGGTTCTGGTCGTTCCATAGAGGTGAAGTGTTTGGTGAGAATTTCATTGCCTCTGAAGGCTCGCTAGATTTTCATTGTCGTTGACTATTTGCAGCGGCTCGGGAGTTTTTGCATTTCCGCCATAATGAAGCTTCTCATGTGCCTTCTTGTCTTAAGCTACCTGTGCTATGCAAATGTGTTCAACATCACTAACATCCTAGCCAAATATCCACACTACACCCACTTCAATCACTACCTCACGCGAACGAAGCTGGCGGACGAGATAAACAGCCAGTAGACGATAATGGTGCTGGTAGTAAGCAACGCTGCCATGGCCCCTCTCAGCGGCCTGCATCTAGCATCCGTGAAGTGTGCCCTGAGCCTCCATGTGGTGCTCGACTACTTCGATGCCAAGAAGCTCCGCCAGATCACCAACGGCACCACGCTCAACACCACACTCTACCAGACCGCCGGCATGGCCGCAGGCAACTCTAGCTTCATCAACATCACGGATCTTAAGGGTGGCCACATTGGCTTCGGCCTAGCGACATGCGGGTCCAAGCTGGACCCCAAGTACGTCAAGTCTGTGAAGCAAGAGGGCTACAACCTGTCAGTTTTGGAGGTGAGTTAGCCGATCACGACCAGCTGGGAATGAGTGGATCGGTTCGGGTTTATTTCCCATCGCTGTTGTACCATGCAGCTCGGCTAGTGTTCATGCCCATCGATAGACTGCTCTGCTCTGCTTTCATGGCTGTAATCTCAGTCTTCTTTTCGTTCTCCCTCATATTGTTGTTCCTTTCTGGTGGTCTCAATGTAGTAAGTCATCAGAAGCTTGGAACCACCAATCAATTGAATGTGAGTCACTTCTTCAATTTCCATCAAAATGCAACGTGCCATCACCAGGGTGAGGGCCATGGATTTCCTTTATTCTCTATATCTGCAACTAGTGTTGTTGCTCGACCTTCATTTCTCATTAGTGCTCTCGGTAAAATAATGAAGAACCAAGCCAACGCGAATCTCTCGGCATCCAAGGCTGGATCCACGGGCAGAGTGTATTTTCGCAATGGAGATACTCTCATGGTGGAAGTCATGGTGGGAACTCCTTCCCAAAAGCAACGTATGGTGCTGGACACAGGCAGTGACCTGTCGTGGCTCCACTGCGCTCACAAGGATTCGAATCCCCCTCCATTCGATCCCGCACTCTCACCTTCTTACACCATAGTATCTCTGTTTGTCTTGCTCAGTGCAGCCCCCCGCCCGGCCAGCGGCCGGCCTCTGCCGCCACCTGGGCGGGAGGCCGATTCGCAGTGCCACCGCACAACTAAACAATCCTTTTTCTTTTCTTTTTTTAATTTGATTTTTTTTTTTTAGTTTTTTTTTTTTTCTTCATTTTCAATATTTTTTCATTTTTAATATTTTTTAATTCATAACATTTTTTTTTTTACTTTTAATATTTTTTAATTCGTAACATTTAATTTTTGTTTTTAATATTTTATTTTATTTGATTTTTTTCTTACTTGTATTTAATTTTTTTAATTTTTTTAATATTTTTTTTTTAATTTTAATTTTTTAAATATTTTTTTTTTTTTAATTTCAAAAAATAAAAAATTATTTTTTTTAATTCAAATTTTTTATTTTGAATTTAATTTGTTTTTTTTTTTTGTTTAATTTTGTTTTTAAATTTAATATTTTAGATTAATTATTTTTTAAAATTTAAAATTTAATTATTAAATTTATTAAATTTTAATTT
Source organism: Pinus albicaulis (assembly GCA_034641835.2). Classification (NCBI taxonomy): domain Eukaryota; kingdom Viridiplantae; phylum Streptophyta; class Pinopsida; order Pinales; family Pinaceae; genus Pinus; species Pinus albicaulis. The sequence continues at coordinate 222,370,194 of CM076580.1, read as the reverse complement.
AATTTAATTTTTTTTAATCTTTTAGTTTATTTAGTTTTTCATTTTTAAAATTTATAAATTGTTTCATTAAAAAAAAATAAAAAAACGGAAAATTTATGGATATTTGTTTTTTAATTATTTGCACGTGGTTTTTTTCTTTTTTTTTGTTTTTAATGATAGTTTTTTTTTATTTTAATTCTTTTATTTTAATTTTCTTTTTCAATTATAATTTTTTTTTTTATTTGTTTTTTTTTTGTTAATTTTAAAATTTGTGTTTTTTCTCTTATTATTATTATTTTTTTAATTTAATTTTTTAAATTTAATTTTTTCTTTTTTTTTATTTTTTTATTTTTATCTAAATTTTAATTTTGTAATTTTAATTATTTTTAAATTTTTCTATTTTTTTTTTTTTAATTATATGGTTTTTTTAATTAACTTAGAAAAAAATGTTTTTGATGTTTTTTTTTACTTGGTTAATTTTAGTTTTTTTTCTTTAAATTATGTGTTTTTTTTTCAAATTTGTCATTTCTTTTGATATAATTTTAGATTTTTTTTATTTTTTTTATTTTTATTTTTTTTAACGAGTTAATTTTGTTTTCTTTATATTTTTATTGTTTATATATATATATATATATATATATATATATATATATATATATATATATATATATATATATATATTTTATCTAAGTTTTGTGTTTTATTACCAACATGAAAATCACCACTCTAAAAAAAAAAGGTTGATGCTGCATCAATACATTTCAAAATTAGCATGAAAATTACTGCTCTAAAAAAAAAGGCTGATGCTGCATCAACACGTTTCAAAATTAGCATGAAAATCACTAACATTTTAAAACAAATATTCATACTTCATAAATAAAAATATTATAGTGTCAAAAATGTGCACAAAAAAAAAGGGGGGTGATTCTGCATCACCACTTTTCAAAATTGGGTGCTTTTTATGCTACCAAAAAAAAGTAGGTAGCAGTGCAGTTACCTATTTCATCGGTAATAGTGTTTTATGTGAGCCAATGCAAACGATGTCATTGGGAGGTGCTTATTATTTCTTATTATTTGTTAATGATTGTATGGGATTCATGTGGGTATATTTTCTCAGTAAAAGGAGTCATACTTTTGAATAATTTAAAGAGTTCATAAGCATGATTGAGAAGCAGATAGAAAAATTTATCAATATTCTCCACTAGGACCAAGGGGGAGAATACAAGAAGGTTGGTTTCATCAAATACTGCAAAGACCATGGGATATTGCAATAGTTTACAGTACCTCACACTCCTCAACAGAATGGGGTTGCAGAGAGAAAGAACAAAACCCTTGTGGAGTGTGCTCGCTGCATGTTAAAAGGTAAGAATATGTCTAATGTTTTTTGGGCAGAAGCAATAAATACTGAAGTATATTTGAAGAATAGGATTCCAACAAAAATTATTTAGTTTAAAACTCCATTCGAAGCTTTATTATTTTTTAAGCCTGTAGTTAAACATTTAATAGTTTTTGGCTCCAAATCTTTTGCTCATGTTCCAAAGTTGGATAGGAAGAAACTAGATTCAAAGGCCATTAGATGCACTTTTATTGGGTATTGTACTGATTTTAAAGCTTATAAATTTTTTGATCCGTCTACTCATAAAGTATTTGGAAGTAGAGATGTAGTATTCCATGGGCAGGTTCATGATAGAAACTGTGATAAATATAATGAAGAATGGGACATTCCCTCGCTGATGGAAGAATGGAGTGATGAAACATGGGACAACCATGAGAAGCAGCACTAGAAAAAGGAAGAAGGAGATGGTACAGATGCAGTAGCCAAGACAAGTCTACAAAGGGGTGATCAGAATAGGTTTTAAGCCACTCCACCACTTAGGAGATCAAGTAGGAAAACTCAATTGCCAACCAGATATAGGGAAAATTCTTTTATAACTAGTATGTTAAACGTTGTTGAACCCACTAGTTATAAAGAAGCCAGTCAATATAATGAATGGAGGGCAGCCATGGAAGAGGAATATGAATCAATACTTAAAAACAAAACTTGGGATTTAGTTGAATTACCCGAAGGAAAAAAAACCATAGGTTGCAAATGACTATAAAAGCCTAAATTTAAAGCATATGGGAGTATAGATAAATATAAAGCTAGGCTGGTTGTAAAAGGCTAGTCATGAAAAGAAGGTATAGACTATGAGGAAACTTTCACCCCTATAGCTAAACTAAAAAAAATTAGAATGTTAAACACTTTAGCTACCAAACATGATTAGACGATACACCAACTAGACGTGAAATCTTCAATTTTAAATGGGGAGTTGAAAGAAGAAGTGTATTTAGAGCAACCTGAGGGGTTTGTTAAACAAGGGAAACAACATTTAGTTTGTAGATTGAAGAAAGAATTGTATGGACTAAAACAAGCACCCAGGTCATGGTATGATAAAATTGATCCATTTTTCCTTTAGCATGATTATAAAAGAAGCAATAATGATCCTGATCTATATATTGTGTTTAATGAGGGGTGAATTGTTTTGGTTTCTTTATATGTAGATGATCTTATCATTATAGGAAATGCTAATGAACTCATTAAAGAAATCAAAGAGAAGACTTCACATGTTTTTGAGATGAAAGACCTTGGAGAGCTATGCTATTGTTTGGGCCTTGAAGTTTGGAGAGATTCAAGCCAGAACTTTTTGTCACAAGGGAAGTATGTAAAGATTTTTGTTGAAAAAGTTCATGATGGATAAGTGAAAAGTTGCAGCAGTACCTTTACAACAAAATATTAAACTTTAGAATGATCATGGTTCCAAAGAGGTCAATGCAACACTGTACATACAGCTGGTTCGGTGTAATGTGCCTCTTTTTCACCCAATTTTTTTTTCATTTTGTTATTGAATTTCCATTCTCACCTTACTGTTTTATCTCTATTAGAGTTAATTGAATTATCCAAATTCATTCTCTACACAACTATTATGCAAGTTATTAGTCAATAACCTTAAATCCCTATTCTTAATTATTTTTGTCCTTGGTGATATGCTCATTTCACTTCAGGCATAAATGATACCTTAAATCCTCAATTGTTCACTATAGAGGAAATAGATTTATAATTTATAAAATATTTATCGTAAAACTTTTATACCATAATTGATTTTGTTCTGTATTATAATTTTAATAGAGCTTCAATACACCTATTGGTATTGTACTTCTTAACTTTTATATATCCCATTTGTTTTACTCTTCAAATAAGATATTCATATCAACCCTCTATGTACACCTACAAATTTTGTCACAATAACCCACTCTTTAATAAAATATAATTCATCCAAATTCAACCTAACCTTACCCTCGTTATTTATAGCTTAACCTCAAGTAATCATATATATATATATATATATATATATATATATATATATATATATATATATATATATATATATATATATATATATCGTGGCGTCACCTATACATATTTATTTTGGCAAAGGCATTTTCATATTTTATACCTTACATTGAAATTCCTATTAACCCATAATTAAATGTATGAACTAATTGAGTAATGGGTTCAGTTTGATGCTCATTCCACTTCGTCTAACAACCATGAGGATCTCCGCTTACCTTATCGTTTATGACAACATTGACATTTAGTTCTAAATCAACTTCGTAGATGTTATGTCAACTGACACATGTTAATTACACCATTCTAGTCATTCTAGGCCAATACGAATGCCTTAATGTCATTCTCCCGCTCGTTTCCTCGAGCCACATAAATAATTTTATTTAATATACTCACATCAAGGATCTTCAAATCATATTAACATTCTCATCTGCAATGGTACAACTAAAATTTAATGTAAATAGGGTTTTTTCATATCAATTGGATGATCCTCGATCTAAGGGAGGGCCGATGGATTTGTGCCAGGTGTAAGGTTGGATTGGATTAGGGTTTTGAAAATTTGATCCCTATTAATCCCAAATTTTTCACCATACTATCCTTCTCTGGTGGCTTTCTGTCATGATTAATCATCTCGGGTTTCTCTAAGACTGTATGAATAAGGAAAAATACACAATCCATGGTTTCTGCAGCATGCTATGATTCCAGTCTTATACCTTCGCCATTACAATTACGGGTAATCCTCATTTTTTTTCCTCAACCATTTTGGCTTGAATACGCTTGGAATTTGGTATATTATGGTGACTGTGTGTTAATCGTATGGTTTTGTAACTTTCCATGAAATCTTCTGTTTTCTGTCATTCCAATGATTAACTTTCTCGTTAATGGAATTGACCTGTATAAGAACAAACATCTCCAGTTATATAATGGTGATTATAGCGAAATGTCTGCTTGCTCGGCTTTTTAATTTCTCTTTACATTAATTTCCCATACATTTTTCGTGACTTCTGATAGCAGGGATACCCCCCAAACCCACATTCCCAGTTCAAATTATTTCAACCTCAATCTGTGTGTGTAATGTATCCAAAATTTCAATTCCCAAAGTTGTGCGCCATCCTACAACCTCACAACACCCAGTTCCTGTCTATTCATTCAATAAGGGTCTTCTTAATCCTCTCTTCAATCCATTCATCAAATTCCTAGAATTTGATTAATGAATACCTTTACAACCTTCATACGCCTAAAAGGCAACCCTTATATCTCCCAATATAACAAGTCCTTTGTCAAAATGGAACCAACGCACTCAACCATCCACAATTCTGGCAACTCAACAGGTTCTTGTTTCTGGGACTAGCAATTAAATAAATCTCCAAGACAAGGTCTTGCAATCTCACTACTTAATTCATTCTTTCTTATTTACTTATCAATTTCATGGAAATTGATAACTGAATACTTTAGATGAATCTTATATTAAACCCAAATAGTAAGGCTCCCATATTAAAACCTCGGTCTTTTAACTACGCACCTGAATCGCAATCCGTATGGCCCCCACTTCGCAAATTCAAACATTATACGCACGCTACAATATATCAATGTGTATATTTCGGCCTTCTCCAAAGTCATTGGAATAATTAAACAACCAACGGCACCAGACATACTTATATTAAAACCCCACAACCCTTAGTTTAAAAGGTTCAAATTGATATAATTTAGAACTGGGCCCCAGCGCTGACGAGCCTTCCATATCCGACGGTTGTTATCACGTCGCTTCACTCCAATTAATCCAACAGATATCACATGGGCTACTTGCACGAACAATAACGTGCGATGGCACGCAGTGGAAGGCGGTTTTTCAACCTCGCCCTATGCCACGTGTCGAGCTTTCTATGGAATCGCTCGCAACTCTTCAAATACCACTTGCTGACGATAGGTGGTGCAACAAAACCCACCGTTCAGCTCTAAACCGCCATTACTGTTCCTTCGGTCACGGTTCCCTACTCCAGGTTCCACTTATATCGCGCAAGGTTCTGTCAAGCATAGTTCCATTCGCCGGATCCCCACACGACTGCAGGATCGCTCTTCCTTGCTACAATCTCAACATTGTGTTTCTTCACATTACAATCTCGTTCCTCGTTATACAGTGCTCATCCGATGAACACCACTATCATTATGTGTGGGTTAAATCCATGCCTCTGTTGTGGCCTACACTCATGGCACTATCACTCCCCTTTCAACAGTGTCGACAATATTTACATCGATTCCACTAACTGCATGAAGAGCACCATTAATCCCATCACAGGTTCTTAATTATCACGGATTTCGATTATTCTCCACCAGGATGCATGCATATATTCACACAGAACTTATTCAAGCAAAGCTGATATACATTCAAACGTAAATTAAATCCACAAGGCACAAATATACTGAAACATTTCTTATTTACACAATGGATTGAATTCCAACCACTGGTTGGCCAAATCTTCAATCTGATGGCCTTCTTCCCCTATGCAGCTCTCAGCAGGTACAAGCAGGTCTAGGTGCAGGCTCGTGCAGGTCTATGCAGGTCTCTCGACCCTATCACAAAGGTTTATTTTTATACATATTGGAGATCAATCGATTCATTTCTTTGATGACTCTTGGACTCCTAAAGCTAGCCTAACTTCTGAAACTGGCCATCTCTTTAGGTGCCCATCAATCATTCGGGTAGTTACAATATTTTCCTAAAATTAACTAAAATAACTCAACTATGAATATTTACATAGGGGAAACAAAACATGAGACCCCCCTTATGTTTATTTATGTACAAAAGTGTCTTGGGCCTAATGCCCCTGCATCAGACTCCCCAGGTTCAAATGATTCATGATCTCCTGATCATGTGCTTTATTTTTATCTGCCTGGATTCCACACCTTGTTCTGCAACTGGCCATCCATTGCAGCATCCTTATTTCGCACTCCTCCTTGCTTCCAAAATTTATGTTGTAGCTTTCCACAGGTTGTACCTTCACATCCTCTGTCTGCTTTTCTTGTGCTTCTATTTCCTTATTTCCTTGTTGCTGCCCTTTTTTGAGGCATCTTCTGCATCATTTCCCTTGTCAATTCGATTTCTCTGTCTAATATTTCCTCTGACTGCTGGACACTTACTTCTATTTTTTGCACTCTTATTTCTTCAGTTCTTACTACTGCCCTATTCGCCACCCAATCATCCATACCCTCTCTGCAACAGTAAAACTTTTGCTCCTCTGCTGACAACACTTCAGTTTGTTGCTTCAGCACTCTCTCCAGCAACACTCCAAGCTGTTGCTCTGGAATTTTACCTTCTTTTTTTAATATCTCCAGCAAACATTCTCGCCATCTCCTTTCGCCAAACAAATCTTCTCCATGCTGCAACTCAGGTTCAGCATCTTCTTCTTATGCCTTGGCAATCTTCAGCAATTGCCTTCCTTCTTCTTGAATGACTCGAGCAATCAAATCAAGTTCTCTAGCCACTGTATCTTCATCTTCTGTCAAAGTGAAACTCTGGTTCTCCACTGCTGTGGCAGCTCCAACAGTCTTCCATATAGCCTTCTCTTTAATCTTCCCTTGGCTATTCGGACAAGCCAATTCTTCTCTGCTACCAATAGCAACAACCTTTTCCTTCATATGAGACATGGCTATCTCATCTTCATTCAGCTACTCATCCTCATTCTGCAACAACTCTTCTTCTTCTAAGACAGCTCCAAGTGATGGATTGTCTTCTGCTTTGCCTGTCAACATAGCCACTTCATCAGTTCCAAAACCCCAAGACCCAATGGTCCCAACTAATGATTCAATCAACAATTCTTTTCTATCTTCGTCCCATTGTGTCTTCACATTCTGCAACCCCTAATTCTAAAATTGAGGTCTTCTCTCTTGTATGGAATCCTGATGACTCAGCATACTCTCTAGCAGCTCAATTTATCCATTCCATGGTTTAAAGTCTTCCACAGAATTCTCCTTCTCTGTCAATTGACTGCCCCATGCTGTCAACTTATCTCCGTCATCAACAGGATCTGCATTCATCAAACATTTGTCAGCATCAAACTCACAAGGCCTCAGAGCCTTTCTCTGCTCTGCCAGCACCTCAATATGTTGTCCCAACTGCCTCTTCTTCTCAATCAGCACATCAGAATGCTGATTCCAATTCTTCAAACATTTCTTGAGACCATCAGTTAGTCTCCCTTCTGCACCATCTTCTTCAAGGTTGTCTCTTTGCTCCAACTCATAAAAATGAACTTTCCTCTTCCTATTCATATCTTTCCTTACCATCTGAACACCTTCTCTCTGTGGTTCTGTCCTCTGCTCATGCCACAATCTTGGCATCTCACCACAATCTTCTCTATCTTCTGTTGTCACTATCTCCTCACTCTTCATCAGAATAAAATCCTGATTTCCCATCTCTGCAAAGACTCCAACTACCTGTCCATCATTCTCCACATGGCCATTTAACAAAATCAGCCTGTCATTATCATCATTAATGACAAACTCATCACCATCAACCCCATTGAAACAATCTCTTCTACCAAATAAGGAATTAATGAATTCCTTCTACTGCAATAGTTCAATCTATTCTTCATCTGAAAGATACTCATTATACTTTACTTGGCAATAGTCAACTTCATATGTCACATTTTCATCATGTGAACTGCCTTCATTAACACCTGAATTCACACACAACTTTTCAAATGCAAACACACAAGACCTCATGGTCTCAATTGGTGATTTGGTCACCAAATATTTCTGCTATTCCAGGTCTTATATATTTTCCAGAGATCCTCCAATGGTCTCTTCTTCAGATTCCTCAAGTTGTTCAACCTCCAGCTTCTGGCCAATATCACAAACTAAAGCTCTTCTGCTTCCAATATGTTGGAAAGCAAAATCTTTCTCCAACTGTGCATGGGCATCTTCAAAACATGTAGCTGCTCCATTTTCTTCCTCAGTGACAACAGCAGCAGCTTGTTCTTTCTCACCTTTTGTTCCTGCAAACATACAAAATACATCAGATGTAAGGCTCTTGGACCCCTTGGTCCCACTTGAAGCTTCAGTCTCCAAGTCTTTCTCCAAATACTCAATCACTCTGAGTATTTCTTTCTTCTTCTGAGCATTCATCATCTGCTCCTTCTTCCTTTGTAGCCTCTGCCACTTTATCTTCTTCTTCATGAGCCAACCAACTCTCTGGCTTTCTTCTATCCTTCTCTTCAGTTCATTAAACTCTTCCCTGATCTCAGCTAATTCTTTCTGCCATTCTTCATCTGTGGATTTATTCTTCCTCATGCCATTTTCTTTGGCATCTTCACACACTCTTATGTCGTGGTTTCTCTCAGAACCTCTGCAATCTCTGCAGTCTCTGCTATGGCTCTTAGTAGCCATTCTCTTCTCTAGGAGTTCTTCACTCACAAGCTGCACTAAGCCTCTGCAACAACAAGCTCTCTTGCTGCAACTTACCTCACCAAGATTCTCTCCTGAGCTCTGGCTTTTGGCAAGTACTGGTCCCCTCTCTTTGGAACCTCTTGACCACTCTCTTTTCTCTCTAGGCTTCACTCTGCAACTTTCTCAAGACCACCCCTTTTCTTCTTTCATCCAACCCCAGTTGGGAATTATTTCAGGTTCTGCCACACTCTTTATGCACTCAGAATCCCTTGCTGGACTCTTCTATCACTGCTCTCAAAGCTTGTGATCTACTTCTGCTGAGATGTCTTCCTCAATTTCTTGCACTCTGTATTCTGCAAACAATACCTTCCAACCAGAGTTCAAATAAGGCTCATCATCTTACCTCTCAAGATCCCTGAATGATCTTTTTCCTTCTCTCCTCACCTGCACTGCATTTCTACTTGCTGCAATATTTTGTCTTCAAATCTAGATTCTGTTCATCTGGAGACCTTCACTGCATGTCAAATAAAATCTGCAATTTTCTCTGTTAAACAGATTCTAACATCAACTATTCTTTCCTGTTCAGTACATGTGCATTTCAAAAACAAACTCTTCAACGAGCTAACTAAATTCTAGCTCTGATACCACTTGATAGCGAGGATACCCGCCAAACCCACATTCCCAGTTCAAATTATTTCAACCTCAATCTATGTGTGTAATGTATCGAAAATTCAATTCCCAAAGCTGTGCGCCATCCTACAACCTCACAACACCCAGTTCCCGTCTATTCATTCAATAAGGATCTTCTTAATCCTCTCTTCAATTCATTCATCAAATTCCTAGAATTTGATTAATGAATACCTTTACAACCTTCATAGGCCTAAAAGGTAGCCCTTATATCTCCCAATATAGCAAGTCCTTTGTCAAAATGGAACCAACGCACTCAACCATCCACAATTCTGGCAACTCAACAGGTTCTTGTTTTTGGGACTAGTAATTAAATAAATCTCCAAGCCAAGGTCTCGCAATCTCACTACTTAATTCATTCTTTCTTATTTACTTATCAATTTCATGGAAACTGATAAGTGAATACTTTAGATGAATCTTATATTAAACCCAAATAGTAAGGCTCCCATATTAAAACCTCGGTCTTTTAACTGTGCGCCTGAATCACAATCCGTATGGCCCCCACTTCGCAAATTCAAACATTATACGCATGCTAAGATATATCAATGTGTATATTTCGGCCTTCTCCAAAGTCATTGGAAGAATTAAACAACCAACGGCACCGGACATACTTATATTAAAACCCCGCAACCCTTAGTTTAAAAGCTTCCAATTGATATAATTTAGAACTAGGCCCCAACGTTGACGAGCCTTCCACATCCGATCGCTGTTATCACGTCGCCTCACTCCAATTAATCCAATGGATATCGCATGGGCTTCTTGCGCGAACAATAACGTGCGATGGCGCGCAGTGGAAGGCGGTTTTTCAACCTCGCCCTATGCCACATGTTGAGCTTTCTATGGAATCGCTCGCAACTCTTCAAATACCGCTTGCCGACGATAGGTGGTGTGATGAAACCCACCATTCAGCTCTAAACCACCGTTACTATTCCTTCGGTCATGGTTCCCTACTCCAGGTTCCACTTATATCGCGTAAGGTTCCATCAAGCACAGTTCCATTCGCTGACTCCCCACACGACTGCAGGATCGCTCTTCCTCGCTAAAATATCAACACTATATTTCTTCACATTACAACCTCGTTCCTCATTATACAGTGCTCGCCCAATGAACACCACTATTGTTATGCGTGGATTAAAGCCATGCCTCTGTTGTGGCCTACACTCATGGCTCTATCACTCCCCTGTCGACAAGTGTCGACAGTATTTACATCGATTCCACTAACTGCATGCAGAGCACCATTAATCCCATCAAAGGTTCTTAATTATCACGGATTTCGATTATTCTCCACCAAGATACATGCATATATTCACACAGAAATTATTCAAGAAAAGCAGGTATACATTCACACGTAAATTAAATCCACAAGGCACAAATATACTGAAAAATTTCTTATTTACACAATGGATTGAATTACAACCACTGGTTGGCCAGATCTTCAATCTGATGGCCTTCTTCCCCTATGCAGCTCTCTGCAGGTACAGGCAGGTCTAGGTGCAGGCTCATGCAGGTCTATGCAGGTCTCTCGACCCTATCACAGAGGTTTATTTTTATACATATTGGAGACCAATCGATTCACTTCTTTGATTACTCTTGGACTCCTAAAGCTAGCCTAACTTCTGAAACTGGCCATCTCTTCAGGTGCCCATCAATCATTCTGGCAGTTACAATATTTTCCTAAAATTAACTAAAATAACTCAACTATGAATATTTACATAGGGGAAACAAAACATGAGACCCCCCTTATGTTTATTTATGTACAAAAGTGTCTTGGGCCTAATGCCCCTGCATCAACTTCTAATTAAAATTCAACCGTGAATCATAGTTCGGTTCTGGGTGTGTCGAAGAATTTTTTTTTCTTATTAATTCAACCATACTTGCCTGGGTTTTTAATTTAATCTAATCATTTCCTTATTTATGGATTTTAATGAAACCCCTGGAAAATGTATAAGGAACCTACAACTCTGCATTTCAATTTCTATTGGCTCGACAATCAATTTTTTGAACTCTCGGGAATTAGGTCGAAGTCGTTCCACTCAGTTTAGCATGGCAGATTGTTCGTTCGATCCGTCTCTGAGGTCTGAATTGGTGACGAGGTTCGACCCCATTCCTCTTATAGGTAAAAATGTTACCCCAATTTAGATCACCTCGTCTTCAGAAATCATAACTTGGTTAATCACCCTTCTGCCTTCTGATTAAAATTTTCGTATTTCACTCTTCTAAAATATCTGATATTAATTTGTTTTCTACTCGTTCTCTTGTCACAAGTATTTTCCCTTCTATCAACCTTTCATATTACTTGTTTTGTTCCAGTCTAGCATCATGTTCAACATTCTAATCGATACCTCTGTTTATCTATCTCCAGGTCAGTCAGGCATCGCTTCCCATACTCAGAGACCTTGAGGGCCATATTGTTCTTGACTGATTTTCAAATTTAGTAGATCACCTAGAATTTCTCTGCTATTGAAAGTTTCAGATGTATATTGTATATAATGATGCTTCCATTTATTTTGGAGAGTTCTCTTGACAGGACTGTTAAACTCTTATTTATTTATTTCTCAGAGATATTTATGACTTTAGTTTCTCAACTCTTTAAAAATTTCTGAATATATTGTTGGATTTACAACAATATTCTTCATTTAATTTGACCGATACATTCAATAAATCTATGTGCTCATATTTTTCTTTTATACCCTATTATATCAGGGTTTTGATATTGACGGATTGCTTCCATTTCTCTGTTAAGCGAGTAGTATTATGTACGATTGAAATAAAAGAAGAGAGTCTGATTATTTTAGCATAACATGCTGATACTTGTTGACATTTATATATGTTTTTCTCCAATATAATTCCTTTCATTTGACTGATACTTGAAGTGAAATATCGACTGGTATAATTCTATGAAATTTCTTGTCTGTATGTTATTCTGAAATTCTTATAGAATGACAACTCTTATATATATATATATATATATATATATATATATATATATATATATATATATAATTTCCACACTTAATTTTGCAGTTTGACTAAATTGAGAAATAATGAATTTTTTATTTTCATTCGGCAGTTTGATAATATTTCAATCTTGAAATATGCAGATTGTTATTTGTTTACTACTACTTCCAACCATTATTGTATTTACAATGTATAAACATATTTCATTTGAACACCTATTTAATAGTACATACAGGCCTTATCCAGCATTCAGAGATATTTTCTAAAAATACTTTTTTTTTTCCAGTTATCCTATCTACGATGGTTAATTGTTTTTTTTTTTCAATTTAGTATAATAGCAATATTGTCAACATATTTTCTAATCTTGATGGTTTTAAGATGTAGAGATAATAAGTATTGTTTTGACATAACTAAAACTCTAAGGTAGATTGATGGTTATATTTTTTCATAAGAGTATGCAGATAATATTAAAACCAGTGGTACTAGTATATCATTTTCCTAAAAATAATTAACTTTTCAGGTGAGACATAGATCTCCAGATTTAAACCCATTATAGGTTTAGACATTATGGCATATGGGTCTCTCTTTGACTTCTCCCATACAAATATATAGATGGCAGAAATTATGTCTAACTAAATTTGTTAAATGTATGGGATATTAAATTCTTCAGTACCGAATAATTAAATTCTAACCCATTTAAGAACAAGAGTATGTCTACACATAAGTAACTCTACAAGATTGTGAAATAATTTTTTCCAGTGTGCATACCAATTTATATGACCAGTCCTCCCAACTGTAGAGTTCTATCTCTTTAACTCACCCCCAAGATGAGATCTTTGCCTCCTAGGATAGACAACCCTCTGTCTGTCCTGGAGTAGTTTATTTAAGCAGTGCTTTCCCAAGCCTATTTCTAATTTCTATGTCCAAATATTCCAGGATGCTCTATTCCTATTTTTTTGCCTAGGCTTCCCTCAATGAGGTACTTTAAAGTTGTTTTTCCACTTTTCCACCTTTTATACCTCTTCCCAATTACTTTCCTCTTCATTGGGGAAATTATATTTTTCTCTCCCAATCTAATTAGAAATATTCCTTTCAAGGTTTTTCTCAAAGGTTTTGGGAAAGTCTAAACTTATCCCTTTCCTCAGGGATCAAGGTTTCGGATCTCCATCTCAATCTAGTCATAATGCACACATAACCATTTCATTTATTATTTATAAATAATTAAATAAATCCATACATTGTTTCTCCATTAAGGTACACTTCCCTTTTGGATTTTATTCAATTGTGAAAGTAAAAAGCATAGCAAATTTGGGGTGTTACATATTCCCCCTCTAAAAACAAACACCGTCCTCGATGTTGACAAAATAGCTTTAACAGTTCACTGTGAAAACAATGATGGGTACTTTTTCATCATTTCAGTTTCTCTTTCCCAAGTAGCTTCTTCAGCAGTAAAGTGCTTCCACTGCACTTTTACTCTGGCTACAGTCCGATTTCGCAATTCAATTTCTTCCCGCTCCAAGATTTGAAGTGGCTCGGGAAGGAATTCCCCTTCTGGTTCCACCTGAATCACATTCCAATCAATAATGTGAGCAGAATCATGTATATATTTTTTTAATAAAGAAACATGAAACACATCATGAACCTTAATATGCATAAGTAAGGCCAGGTTATAAGCCACTGGTCCCTCCCTTTCCAGTATTTCAAATGGTCCACAATATCTAGGAGAAAACTTTTCACAACTACCACTGTGCAAAGTGATCTTCTTGGGCTTAATCCGCAGATACACATGATCACCCACACTGAACTCTCGGTGTACTCTCTTCTTGTCTGCATAGCTTTTCTACTAATCCTGAGCTATCTTGATATTTTTCTCAATTTGTTTAACAATTCTTTCAATTTCCTGCAAAGTGTCTGGCCCAAGCACTAATTTATCTTTAGGTTGGCTCCAACTTAAAGGAGTGTGACATTTCCTTCCGGAGAGTGCTTCAAATGGAATCATTTTTATGGAAGTTTGATAGTTGTTGTTATAGGTGAATTCTACTAAATGTATATAGTCTTCCCATTTATTTGGCCTATCCATCACATACATTCTCAACATATCTTCCAGAATTTGATTTGTTCTCTCTGTTTGACCATCCGTTTGAGGGTGATAGGCATTACTAAAGTTTAATTTAGTACCCATGCCCCCAAACAAACTCTTACAAAAGGCTTCAGTGAACTTGGCGTCTCTATCTAAAATAATCATTTTAGGGATCCCATGTAGTCTTACTATCTCTTTCATGAACACATTTGCTACTTGGGCTATTCCAAAAGTAGATTTAACAAGTATGAAATGTGCAGCCTTTGTCAAAGTGTCTACCACTACCATCACTGAGTCATGCTGATATTTGGTTCTTGGTAACCTAGTTATAAAGTCCATAGAAATAGTTTCCCATTTCCATTCTGCAATTGGTAAAGGATTTAGCAGTCCAGCTGGATGCTGATGTTCAAATTTTACCAATTAACACTCCATGCATCTGGCTAGGTAGTTTGCTACATCATTTTTCATTCCTGGCCAAAATAAATTCTTTTTCAAAGCTGTGAGTATTTTCTGATATCCAGGATGTCCAGAGTAAGGTTGGTTATGATATTCGTCTAGAATTTCCTTTTTCAAGGTGTCTACATTGGGGATGTACAATCTTTCTCTATAACAAATTAGTCCCTTCTGATTTTGTTTATACCCTTTTATTTCCTTTTTCAGCATTTGAATTTGCATTTTTTCATAGATTGGATCTTGATCTATTACCTCTTTAACTAACCATTCTAAGTCAAAACTGGCACTACTCCCAATGTTGTGTATGTTTTGACAAGCATTTCTGCTTAGGGCATCAGAAATTTTGTTTTAGTTTCCTTTGATATGTTTCATTTCAATATCAAATTCACTCAAAAAAGACAACCATCTAGCTTGTCTAGCATTCAAATCTGTCTGAGTGAAGAAATACTTTAGGCTAATGTGATCTGTCATCAAAATAAATTTCTTCCCTAGAAGATAGTGTCGCCACATCTTGAGTGCATGAATTATAACAGCTAACTCAAGATCATACACACTTTAATTTTGTTCATGTTTCTTAAGTTTTCTAGATTCATACAGAATTTTCTTGCAATAATACTCCCCCTAGTCCCTCTCCACATGCATCAGTACATACAACAAACTCCTTGTCAGGATTTGCAATCTTCAGAATAGGTGTTGTAGTAAGTTTTAATTTTAGTTATTCAAAGCTATTCTAGCATTTTTCTGTCCATTCAAATTTTGTACCTTTCCTTTGCAATGAATTTATGGGATAGGCTAAAGCGAAAAATCTTTCCACAAACCTTATGTAGTATCCCGCAATCCCCATAAATGATCTTACAGATGATACATTAGTAGATACATGCCATTCTCTAATAGACTTTATCTTCTAATGGTCAACCTCCAATCCTTGTTCTGAAATTATATGCCCTAAATATTGAATTTTATCCTTATAAAATTTACATTTGCTAAATTTGGCATACAACTGATTCTCCTTAAGAGTCTACAACATGATTCTAATGTGTTCTTTATGCTCTATCTCACTTTTTGAATATATTAAAATGTCGTCAATAAATACTAGTACACACTTGTCTAAGTATTTATTCAATACACTATTCATTAATCACATAAAAGTGCCAGGTACTTTTGTCAACCCGATTGGTAGGACTACAAATTCATAATGTTCATACCGGGTTCGAAAGGCTATTTTGCTGATATCTTCCTCTTTAATTCTCAATTGGTGATAACCCATCCTTAAATCAATCTTGGAAAACATAGAGGCTCCCCTAACTTGATCAAAGAGGTCATCTATTCGAGGTAATGAATACATGTTTTTAATAGTCAACTTATTTAGTTGATGATAGTGAATGCACATTCTAAAGGTACCATCCTTATTATTTAAAAACAGCACCAGTGCTCCCAAAGGAGACACACTTGGTCTAATGTAACCCTTGTATAGCAATTCTTGTAATTGCATTTTCAACTCCATTAGTTCGGGGGGGCTCATTCGGTAAGGGGCTCTAGAAACTGGTGTTGCCCCAGGCATTAAATAAATTGTAAAATCGATTTCTCTCTTGGGGGGAAGATGAGGAATCTCATCCGGGAACACTTCTTTAAATTCTTCGATCACTAGTAAAGTGTCTAACAAATTTTTCTATGGTTGCTACTCTAATTCTTCAACATGTACAACATATACTTGATATCCCTTTCTAGCAGTTCTTTTTAATTGAAGGGTTGAAATCTGCCTCACAGAGATGGGCTTTGGTTTTCCTTCTATATCAATGTAGTCTAATGTTTTGTCCCAGCAATTCACCATGACCTTTTTCTTTTCTAACCAGTCCATTCCTATCAGTATATCATAGGAACCTTATGGAAAAATGTTTAAATTTACTTCTATCTGATAATCATTCAATTTAATGTTTGTTTGGGGTAACTTATGAGTTACCTTGCATTTTGTGCTAGCGGCTGACTGGACCAACCAAGATTTTTGAAATTTCTCTGTTTTGAGTTTACATTTCTCTACAAATTGAGGACTAATATAACTCAACGATGCCCCCGGATCTATTAAAACTGTAACAGATTTGTCAGCGATCATACCTTCCATCTCGACCATTGTAGACTGGTGTTCTGCTTGCCGGTTTTCTAAGGCTGCACTGATGATGGGAATGTTCCTTGCTACATCATTTACTGTAGTGGCCTCTCGTAATATTTGCATTGTCTGAATATTTCGATGTGGATAGTCCCTCAATAAATGAGGCTCTCCACAACCCCAACACCTCAAAGGCTCCCGCATTTTAACAGTTCCTTTCTTCTTATTATTCCCATCTATTGGTTTTGAACATGTTTGAGATTGAGCAGTTTGATTTTCATTTATTCTGCTAAATTTCTTTCGCTGATGGCTCTGACCAAAGTTCTTCAAATAAGTTGGTTTCTATTTATTTCCCCTGAAATCACCTTTGTTTGTCCAGTTCTTTCCTTGCTCAGTCTTACCCCTATACTGCTGGTAGCATAATCTGGCTTTCCTCACAACTTCGTCCATTGTTTTTGGATTATCGAACTCTATTTTCTCCTTGTACACAGTAGGCAAACAGTTCATAAATCTCTGTAACTTTGCCTTCTCCTCATGGATATAAGGGAAATATCATAACATATTTTTGAACTTGGTCACAAACTCATCTATGGTGATTTGTCCCAATCTGAGTTCATGAAACTATTTTTCCTTGTCATCATAGTAGGGTTTGTTCAAATATCGAATTTTGAACTTGACTTGAAAATCTTCCCAAGTCACTGTTTTCTCATCAATGGTGTGAACCGTTTTTGTTTCCTCCCACCACAAGGAAGCCTTACCTTGCAGCTGGTAAATAACCAATCTAGCTCTTAAATTAATTTCATATTCGTAGACCTGGAAGTACTTTTTCATATTCAGCATCCATGCCTCAGCATCTTCCTCTTTTTCTCCATCATAGGAGGGAGGTTTTATTTTTCGAAATTCACCCTCTAATTATTTTTTCTTTCTAGACTGATGTCTAGTGGTGTCATCTTCCTCAAACCCATCTGACGAATTGACTCTTCCTTTTCTCTTTCTTCTTGAACCTTCACTTTCCTGACTGTTCCGTGAAGTCCGTTCTCTAATGAGTTTTTCTTGTTCCTCACTGACCAAATATAGCTTGTCGTTATGGCTCTTAAGATGTGCCATATCTCGTTGCATTCTATGCAACGTAGCCATCAACGGAGCATTTGGATCTGGCGTGTTTTCTCCACCACCCAGATCTACATACAGCTTGTCCCCTTCAGTTATGGTTCGCAACTGTGTTTTTTCAACACTATTCACTATCCAACATATTAACATTTAGTAAAATTTAAAATTCATATAATTTTTACACCAGCATATCATTTCTGTGTGAGCACATAATTTCCTGAGTATTTGTTTTTCCAAAAGCTTTTATACCATTTGTAATGTGCCTCTTTTTCACCCAACTTTTTTTTCATTTTGTTATTGGATTTCCATTCTCACCTTACTGTTTTA
This sequence comes from Pinus albicaulis, assembly GCA_034641835.2. Taxonomy (NCBI): domain Eukaryota; kingdom Viridiplantae; phylum Streptophyta; class Pinopsida; order Pinales; family Pinaceae; genus Pinus; species Pinus albicaulis. Next base: position 222,351,729 of record CM076580.1, on the reverse strand, counting down.
TCTCTATTAGAGTTAATTGAATTATCCAAAATCATTCTCTAAACAATTATTATGCAGGTTATTGGTCAATAACCTTAAATCCCTATTCTTAATTATTTTTTTCCTTGGTGATATGCTCATTTCACTTCAGGCATAAATCATACCCTTAATCCTCAATTGTTCACTATAGAGGAAATAGATTTATAATTTATAAAAGATTTATCGTAAAACTTTTATACCATAATTGATTTTGGTCTTTATTATAATTGTAATAGAGCTTCAATACACCTATTGTTATTGTAATTCTTAAATTTTACATATCCCATTTGTTCTACTCTTCAAATAAGATATTCATATCAACCCTCTATGTACACCTACAAATTTTGTCACAATAACCCACTCTTTAATATAATATAACTCATCAAAATTCAACCTAACCTTACCTTCTTTATTTATAGCTTAACCCTGCTCATCATATATATATATATATATATATATATATATATATATATATATATATATATATATATATATATCGTGATGTCACCTATACATATTTATTTTGGAAAAGGAATTTTTATATTTTATACCTTACCTTGACATTCCTATTAACCCATAATTAAATGTATGAACTAATTGAGTAATGGGTTTGGTTTGACGCTCATTCCACTTCGTCTAACAACCATGAGGATCTTCGCTTACCTTATCGTTTATGAAAACATTGACATTTAGTTCTAACTCAACTTGATAGATTTTATGTCAACTGACACATGTTAATTACACCATTCTCGTCATTCTAGGCCGGTACGAATGCCTTAATGTCATTCTCCCGCTCGTTTCCTCGAGCCACATAAAAAATTTTATTTTATCGACTCACATCACGGATCTGAAAATCGTATTAACGTTCTCATCTGCAATGGTACAACTAACTTTTAATGTGAATAGGGTTTTTTCATATCAATTGGATGATCCTTGATCTAAGGGAGGGCCAATGGATTTGCGCCAAGTGTAAGGTTGGATTGGATTAGGGTTTTGAAACTTCGATCCCTATTAATCCCATAGTTTTCACCATACTATCCTTCTCTGGTGGTTTTCTGTCATGAGAAATTATCTCAGGTTTCTCTAAGACTATATGAATAAGGTGAAATACCCAATCCATGGTTTCCTTAGCGTGCTACGACTCCAATCTTATACCATCGCCCTTATAATTACAGGTCATCCTCATTTTTTTCCTCAACCATTCCAGCTTGAATACGTTTGGAATTTGGTATATTATGGTGACTGTGTGTTAATCATATGGTTTTGTAACTTTCCATGAAGTCTTTTGTCGTCTTTCGTTCCAATGGTTAACTTTCTCGTTAATGGAATTGGCCTGTATAAGAACAAACATCTCTACTTATATAATGGTGATTATCTTGAAATTTTTGCTTGCTCGGCTTTTTAATTTCTCTTTACAGTAATTTCACATATGTTTTTCCGTGACTTCTAATTAAAATTCAACCATGAATCATAGTTCGGTTATGGGTATGTCGAAGAATTTTTTTTTCTTATTAATTCAACCATACTTGCCTGGGCTTTTAATTTCATCTAATCATTTCCTTCTTTATGGTTTTTAATGAAACCCCTGGAAAATGTATAAGGAACCTACAGCTCTACATTTCAATTTTTGTTGGCTCGAAAATCAATTTTTTGAACTCTCAGAAATTAGGTCAAAGTTGTTCCACTCAGTTTAGCATGGCAGATTGTTGGTTCGAATCGATGAAAAGGTTCAACCCCGTTCCTCCTATAGGTAAAAATGTTACCCCAATTTAGATCACCTCGTCTTCAAAATTCATAACTTGGTTAATCACACTTCTTCCTTCTGATTAAAATTTTCATATTTCACTTTTCTAAAATCTCTTATATTAATTTTTTTTCTACTCATTTTCTTGTTACAGGTATTTTCCCTTATGTCGACCTTTCATATTAATTGTTTTGCTCCAGTCCAGCATCGTCTTCGGCATTCTAATCTAGACATCTGTTTATCTATCTCCAAGTCGGTCAGGCATCGCTTCCCATACTCGCAGACCTTGAGGGCCATACTGTTCTTGACTAATTTTCAAATTTAGTAGATAACCTAGAATTTCTCTGTTATTGACAGTTTTATATGTATATTGTACATAATGATACTTCCATTGGAGAGTTCTCTTGACAAGACTGTTAAACTCTTATTTATTTATTTCTCAGAGATATTTATGACTTTAGTCTCTCAACTCTTTAAAAATTTCTGAATATATTGTTGGATTTACACCAATAGTCTTCATTTAATTTGACTGATACATTCAATAAATCTATGTGCTCATATTTTTCTTTTATACCCTATTATATCAGGGTTTTGATATTAATGCATTGTTTCCATTTCTCTGTTAAGCGAGTAGTATTATGTACAATTACAATAAAAGCAGAGAGTCTGGTTATTTTAGCATAACATGTTGATACTTGTTGACATTTATATAGGTTTTTCTCCAATATAATTCCTTTCATTTGACTGATACTTGAAGTGAAATATTGATTGGTATAATTTGATGAAATTTCTTGTCTGTAAGAGAAGCCCAAACGGCGTAATGACAAGAATATCCTATATATATATATATATATATATATATATATATATATATATATATATATATATATATATATATATATATATATATATAGTTTCCACACTTAATTTCGCAATTTGACTAAATTGAGAAATAAGGAATTTTCTATTTCCATTCAGCAGTTTGATAATATCTCAATCTTGAAATATGTAGATTGTTATTTGTTTACTACTACTTCCAACCATTTTAATACCTATTTAATAGTACGTATAGATCTTATCCAGCATTCAGAGATATTTTCTAAAAATACTTATTTTTTTCCAGTTATCATATCTGCTATGGTTAATTGTTTTTTTTTTTTTTTATTTAGTATAATAGCAATATTGTGAACAGATTTTCTAATCTTGATTGTTTTAAGTTGTAGAGATAATAAATATTGTTTTGACAGAACTAAAACTCTGAGGTAGATTGATGGTTATTTTTTTTCATAAGAGTATGCAGATAGTATTAAAACCAGTGTTACTAGTATATCATTTTCCTAAAAAGAATTAACTTTTCAGGTGAGACATAGATCTCCAGATTTAAACCCATTACAGGTTTAGACATTCTGACAGATGGATATCTCCTTAACTTCTCCCATACAACTATACAGATGGGAGAAATTATGTCTACCTAGATCTGTTAAATGAATGGGATATTAAAGTCTTCAGTACCAAATAATTAAATTCTAACCCATTTAAAAACAAGAGTATGTCTACACATAAGTAACTCCATAAGATTGTGAAATAATTTGTTCCAATGTGCATACCAGTTTATATAACTAGTCGTCCCAACCGTAGAGTTCTATCTCCTTAACTCACCCCTGAGCTGGGATCCTTGCTTCTTAGGACAGACAACCCTCTATCTGTCCTAGAGCAGTTTATTTAAACAGTGCTTTCCCAAGTATGTTTCTAATTTCTGCGTCTAGAAATTACAAGATGCCTTATTCCTATTTTTTTCGTAGGCTTCCCTCAATGAGGTACTTTAAAGCTATTTTTCCGTTTTTCCATCTTTTATTCCTCTTCCCAATTACTTTCCTCTTCATTGGGGAAATTATATTTTTCTCTCATAATCTAATTTAGAAATATTCCTTTCAAGGTTTTTCTGAAAGGTTTTGGGAAAGTCTAACCTTATCCCTATCCTCAGGGATCCAGGTTTAGGATCTCCATCTCAATCTAGTCATAGTGCACACATAACCATTTCAGTTATTATTTATAAATAATTAAATAAATCCATACATTTTTTCTTTATTGGGGTACACTTCCCTTTTGGATTTTATTCAATTTGTCAAATTAAAAAGTATGGCAAATTTGGGGTGTTACATTGGGAGTCTAATTTACTTGATTAAAACTAGGTCAGATTTAGCTTATGTGGTCAGTGTATCGAGCCAATTCATGTCAAAGCATCTTGAGAGTCATTGGGTTGCAGCGAAAGGTGTCTTAAGGTATCTTCAAGGAACCTTAGACCTTGGTATTATATATACTCATTCGTTTGATGTTAGATTGATAGGTTTTTCAGATTCTGATTGGGAAAAAAATCTAGATGATTGACGATGCATAACAGGTTATGCATTCAACATTGGGTCTAGAGTCATTGCATGGAGCATCAAGAAGCATAGCACTGTATCCATGTCTTCAGCAGAAGCTGAGTATCAAGCAATGTGTGCAGTAACATGTGAGGCAATTTGGTTGAGGAGACTTCTCCAAGGTACCGGAGAAGAACAAAAACATCCAATAGTTATAAGATATGATAACCAAAGCTCCATCAAACTTGCAAGTAATCTAGTGTTACATAAAAACACAAAGCATATTGATACACAATTTCATTTTTTTAGGGAGAAAGTTTAGTCAAAGGAAATTCATATTGAATATTGTAATACTTGTGCTAATGCTGCTGACATTTTCACTAAACCTCTTGGAAGAATCAAATTTGAGTTAATTAGGGAGATGTTAGGAGTACTAGAGAACCCTTTCTCCATGAAGGGGAAGTGTTGAAGATTATGGAGAATGTAATTTAGGAGAGAGTCGGTTCATGTGAACCTTAGATTAGGAATTAGTTCCTATTCTTTAGGTAGCTGTTCTAGCTTCCCTATATGTGTGATGACTATATATTTTTGTTTGTAATGTGATTGAAGTAGAGCGTTCTGCAGAGACAGTCTTCAGGTGGAGTCTCTTATCTGAGAGTTTCCTAGATTCATTAATAAAGTTGTTTCTTCATTTTTTATAATTATGTCCATGGCATGATTTTAATGATACCACTATTAACATAGAAATGAATGCTATGATTTCTAACGTACATTTCTCCATTGCACACACAAATAAATTACAGAGAGTAATCACAAACTTCTGCACATTGGGCATGAACTTTATGAAGCACACATTGTAGGAGAATCTAATGAAATTGGTATTTAAATAATGAACCTTCTTTGTATTTTAGGGTTTCATTTCATACACCATTGTATTCTTTCATTTCAATTCTAATATAAGCTAGTAGCGGGTCGGCTTTGATTATTAACGAATCATAACATGCAGAAAGCAATCTTTAGATGATAAACTGACAAAAATTGAAAAACTGAAAAGAAGTGGAGCAGAGGATTGCTCATCTCAATATTACGAATTAGTTAAATAGGATTACATTGGAAACATCAGTAATAAATAACTATAGTGTAACTTGAATAAAACTGGAGTAACTGAAACTGAACTGAACACTTGGACTGACGATTTCGACACCTAGTAGGTGGTTGGGATTACATTCTTTAACACTCCCCTTTAATTACAACCATTTAAAAAATTAATTCAAATACCTGCTGGTCTATGTCTCAGCGAGGCTTACAATTTAAAAATTGACTTTCAACTAGATTTAGTTTTCTTCTTCTCTTTTTCTAGATTCTATAGACTCTAAATTGTTTCAGAGTTTTCACTTTGTAGTATCCTTCAAACCTCAGTTTCTTGATTTGCTGGTGCAGGTCTTTTACTGTTCCAGGTTGTCTAAGCATGTCCTGGATTTCTTCAAGAAATGGAGGTTGATGTCACATATTGTCTTCTATAGTGCGCTTTTCATCATCAATCTACTACAACATAAGATTAGAATAGTATCTTATTTCTTCAAAACTCCAATACCCGAAAATTTCATTGACATGTTCATCATGCATGTTATATTCATCATTCATATCTACATCTTCTGTATAGATCTCATCTAGACATAGTGTCGCAAGCCATGTTTCAATAAATTTTAACTCTTCTTCATAATCAATCTATGTACCTCCACACTTGAAATCAATGTTAGAATTAAAAATATTTTTAAAGAAGGAAGCACAACAACATAAAGATCTCATTACAAAGCAAAAGGAAAATACAAAGACAGAAACAAAGAAAGAAGTTTGCAAAGGGAATGCAGAAACAGAGCAAGAGAGATAAAGACAGAGATAGAAGCAGAAGTAAAGAAGGAAGAGGCACTGAAGGAAGCGCAACATCGGAAAGCTCTCATTACAGAGCAGAAGGAAACAACAGAGAAAAATGAAGAGACAAAAGAAAAAAAAAGAAGTCTGCAAAAGGAAAGCAGAAACAGAGATAGAAGCAGAAGAAGAAAAAAAAACACAAGAAGAGAAAGCTCTCGCTATAAAGCAAAAATGCCAAAACCAATATCATTCTAAAAATATCTTTTCTTTTCTTTGCAAACTTTGAAGTTTTTTTGTTTTTAAAAAAACTTTAATAAAAGAACTTTTTCCAAATTTAAAGTTTTTTAAATAAACAACTTTAATAAAACTTTTTTCTTGACATGAAAGGGCTTTTATCCTTTTTTTTAAATCAACGTGGGCTTTTCTACTTTTTTAAATCAATGTGGAGCTTAAAAAAACTTACATGCCATATACAAGTCATGTGACATAGGCGTCATGGAGTTCGAGACGCAGAAAGGCATTAAAGAAATCGAGAGCGTGAATCACTTTGAAGCGTTTTTTACCTTCATGCATCACGGATTAATTCACGTTAACGCATATGCTCCACAGCGGATTTGGTTGATGAGTCCCATCTCGAAGCACACGGTCTGTTGAGTAAAGCCGTAGATAGACTCTTCACAGAAATACAGAGTCCGCAACATAAAAAAAAAATACCTTAACGCAGGTGAGCACCTCCTGTCCCGCGTTAGTGTTAAGAAATCAGCTCCCGCTTTATAAGGCGGAGCTGCTTCTAAAACAGTGGGTTAGTATAACGCTGAGAAGCTTTTAAAACAGCCCGTTACTGGGATGTACATCAAATTAGAAACTCTGCCTTTTTTTGCCAAAAAAAATTTCGGGCTTTTTTCTATTTTGCTGGTGCCTTTACTGGCGTCGCTGCAGGTTTATGTAGGCTCAAACTTTCTCCTCTTTGCTTATGCAAGAGCTAGCTCTGATACCATGAAAAGAATTGAAAAACTGAAAAGAAGTGGAGCAAAGGATTGCTCATCTCAATATTACAAATTAGTTAAATAGAATTATATTAGAAACATTAGTAATAAATAACTGTAGTGTAACTCGACTAACACTGGAGTAAGTAAAACACTTGGACTAACAGTTTTGACACCTGGAATTACATTCTTTAACATAAACCAACTATAAAATTTGGAAAACACATACCAAAAAGGAGCAATCCAACCGTTTTAGGGTTTTCTTCTATGTCAGAATTTGCTTCTACAATGTTTATCATGCAATGTTGTGTGAAGTTTGAACGAATATTACAACATCACCTCGGAATTTCAGAACTCCTAGCTTCCCCGGATTCACATCCCAAAAATAGTACCAAACCTTTAATCTTTGTCTGATTCATGTAATCGTTCAATGTGAAGTCTTTGCGTGATCATTTCCTGTAATCGTTCGATTCCAAGTCTCGTATTACAATTATTTAATTTGCATTGCTGTGTTTACATCGGGTTTGATTATTGATTGACGTGTTGCTCTAAGGTCCCTAACATAGAGGACGATGTGAAGCAGGTGCATTTCGTAAGTTTTAGATCCTTCTTACATTGATTTCTTAAATATAAATTTAATGTTACTTGTCGATATATTATTGGACTTATAAACCTGAAATCGTATTCCGAACCAAAATTTAGAACTGGATATGTCGTAACAGCGTTTGTCAAAAACAAAAACAAAAAACACATTCTGAAACTGTCAACATCGAACATCGATTCTCAGGAGTTTGTGGAAGATTCGACTAAAATGAGTTACGGTTTCATATGAAGACATGACAATTTCCAATCGAAATGAATGTAATATTCGAAATATTGCCGTTCCATATTCGAGATTCATAGTTTCCTACATTTATGAATACATTACCATTTTTACTCCCAGCAACCATGCAAATTTAAAAAAAATGTTGTATATGAAGAAACAACACTGATCATTATTTTTATTTTAGAGGAAACAAGTAAAAAGTTTGATTCAACACTTGGAATAATATTGGCAAAACAATTAAATATACCGATGCAAAATTATCATGCAGTACAATTATAGACTAAGAAGTGGGATTATAATTAAAGTTGATTATTTAGACCATAATAAATATGGGTGGGGCTACTGCAAATTGATTCCAAACACCAATAAGACTTACTTTTATATTTTTTTTGCTATATAATTATCACCTAAAAATATTTTTTACAAACTATAAATAAATAAAAAACATATTTTAGATTCTTGTATTTTTTTACACCACAAATCATCTTCCACTACAAAATTTGATATTAGCATAAAAGAAAATATTCATTAATTTTCAGCTTGTTCTGTAACTTTTATATGTTTATTTGAATATTATTTCGGAAAATATGTTGTGTTTTTCTGTCTACTCTTTTCAAATAATAATTTCAATATTTTTTGATAAATTATATAAAAAGTAATTTTGTTTATAAGTTCTCCCACGTTAAAAAAAATGAAGTTGTGCTTCTTTATTTTATTTTATTTTATTTTTAATATGCTTGAAGTGTTTCTTAATAAATTATGTATAAAGTAACTTTCTTCTCTTAAAAAAATAGTTGTGTTTTTAAATTTTTTTAAATGTTACTTTACGTATTTTTAATAAATTGTGTAAAATAATTAAAGCTTGCTATGTTTCTATTTTTTTAAATGATATTTGAACTGTTTTTTTTAAATAAATTATTTGTAAATTTTTAAAAAATATATTCTGTTTTTTTTAATTCTGTAAATGATGCTTCTTTAAGTGTTTTTAATAAATTGCATAAAATAATTTAAAAAGTTATATTTTTTTGTTTTTCCAAATGATATTTCAAATGTTTTTAATAAATTATGTTTAAATAATATTCTCTAAAAATGATTCTTTCTACTAAATCTATTAATAATAAATAGAAATAATTAATTAATTAATTAATAATAAAAATAATAATTAAATTTTATTTTTATTAATTTTTTATTTATTTGTTTAAATATAAAATAAGTTTCTAACCATAAATTATAATAATAACCTCATATATTTTAATATTTATATGAATATATGAATATATATATATATATATATATATATATATATATATATATATATATATATATATATATATATATATATATATAATTTTATTTTATTTTTTTATTTTAACATAATTGTAATTTCTTATCATGTTATAGATTGTATAATTTAGTAATGATGTTTTAGGTTTATATCAACCACATTTACTGATGTGATTGTGTTAGTCCTATCTTATTATCCAATTTTTGTATCTTTTTGCTAAATTTAAATAAAATTATTACAAAACTCAAACTAATCCCCAAAATTTCAAAAAAAATTGACCAAAAAAATGTTGCAAAAAGAGTTAAAAAGTCTCTAAATAAAACTAAATTTAAATTATATTACTTCTAAAATGATAATATTAAATATATTTATAATTTTAAAAGCACATTTAGAAAATAAAAATTACAAAAATTGTAAATTAATAATATATTATTCCACACATTTATAATGTCTTTCATATAAATTAATCTTCCCATTAAAACATATTAATTATGGTTGACTATTGTTGACATGGTCAACTATAATCAACATGGGCATCCTAGTAATTAATACTCAACATGTCTATTGTGGTGATGGATGTCATGGCCTATCAGTAGGTGACCCATTTCCAATAGTAGTGAATTGTATTAAACTATGGTGGATGGCCATTGCTGACCATGGACATGTATAGTGGATGGTCATGGTTAGGCATTTTAAAACCATGTTTAAGCATCAACAACCACCATTTCAATGGTAACCATAATGAAAATATGGTCAACTATAGATACACTATAGTCGAAATATGTTCAACCACAATGAACCATATTCAAACAATGATCACTTATAGTCAATCATGTTTGACTATGGTTGGCAATAGTCACACCTTGGTGAAATGATGGTGAGTCATGTGAAAACCATGTTCAACCATATTCAATCATGAACAACCATAGTTAACCATAGTAAAAGCATGGTCAACCATAGTCATACAATTGTTAACCATAATAATTCATTGTCGGGACATTGTTAGCATTGGTTTGAATCTTGTTGACTATAAACCTTAAACCCAAGTGTCCACTGCATTGATCCATAAAATCAATTGAATCTATAAAACCCTAGAAGAGTCCCAATACAAATATTAGAGTCATGTTAGGTTTAAATCATAATTATAGTGTTTAATTTTATTTCGTTGGGTTTATAATCCCTTGGGTTTTTAATATTAAACTAATGGGTTTATCAATCCCTTGGGATTATAATGTTGATCCTAGGGTTTCTAATATTAATCATAGGGCTTATATTCCTAGGGTCTAATATTAATCCTATGGTGTATAATATTAATCTTAGGGTTTAATATTAATCCCTTAAGTTTATAATACCTTAGGTTTATAATAATAATCTCTTTGTTTTATGAATATTATGGTTTATATTTCTATGGTTTGATTCTAATTCTAGGGTTCAATTTTATTCCCTTGGGTTTATAACATTAATGCTGGGCTTAATGTTTATTTTATAGTTTATAATATGTATCTTAGGTTTTATATCCTTTGGGTTTATAATATTAGTCACTTCTATTTGTGGCAAAGATTTTATCAATGTGGAAATAAATCATGTTCAACCATGGTTAATCATGGTAAACCATGGTCAAAATTGGTAAAACATGGCCAACCATGGTCAATTATGGTCAACCATAGTCCAATGCCACATTGTGACAAATATTGTCTCAATATGAAAATAAACAATGGCCAACCATGGTCCAACGACGCATTATGAGAAAGATTGTCTCAATATGAAAATCAAGCATGGTTAGCCATGGTCAATTGTGGTCAACCATGGTGAATAACCATGGCCAAATTTTAACAATGATTATCGGATGGTCCAACATCACATTATGAAAACCATGGTCACCCAAGGTCAAACATCGCATTGTGACAAAGAATGTCTCAATATGAAAATCAACCATGGTCCAATGTCTCATTATGACAAATAATGACTTGATATAAAAATCAATCAAGGTCAACCATTGACAACGATGGTCCAACCACGCATTGTGACAAAGATTGTCTCAATATGAAAATCAACCATGTTTATTTAAGGATTTATAATATTTATCCTAGGGTTTATATAACTTGGATTTATAGTATTAATCCCAAGATTATCTCAATATGAAAATCAATAATGGTCAATCATGGTTAACCATGGTCCAATGTTGCATTGTGACAATGATTGTCTCTATGTGACAATCAACCATGGTACAACATCACAGTGTGACAAAGATTTTCTTGATATGAAAATCAATCATGCTCAACCATGGTCAATCATGGTCTAACATCACATTATGACAAGGATTGTACCAATATGAAAAAAATAAACCATGGTCAACCATATTTATTTTATGTGTTATAATATTTATCTGTGGGTTTAGATATGTTGGGCTTCTAATATTAATCTCTTGGGTTTAATATTATTCCCTTGGGTTTGGAATCCATTGGGGTGTTAGTATTAATCCCTTGTGTTTATTATTCCCTTAGGTTTATAATATGAATCCCTTGGATTTATTAATAGAGTTTCACATTCCTAGGGTAAAATATTATTCATGAGGCATATAATATTAATCTTTGGGTTTAATATAAATCCCTTAGCTTTATAATCATGGTCAACAATGGTCCAACATCACATTGTGACAAACATTGTCTCAATATGAAAATCAACCATGCTTAACCACCATCAACCATTGTCAATAATGGTCAAGCATGTCGCAATGTCACACTGTGACACAGATTGTATCCATCTGAAAATCAACTATTGACAACCATGGTCCAACTTCATAGTGTGACAAATATTGTCTCATTATGAAAATCAATCATAGTCAACCATGGTCCAATGTCACATTGTGACAAATATTGTCTCAATATGAAAATCAACCATGACCAACCATGTTTGTTAGCAGTTTATAATATTTATCATAGGGTTTATATACCTTGGTTTATAATATGTATCTTTGGGGTTATCATAGGATTTTCTCAATATGAAAATCAGTCATCGTCAACGATGTTCAATCATGGTCAACATTAGTCAAACAACACCACCCATGGTCAACCATGGTCCAACGTCACATTATGATAAATATCATATCGATATGAAATTCAATCATGGTCAACCATTGTCAATAACCATGGCCACATTCTGACAAAGATTCTCTCATGGTCCAATGTCACATTGTGACAACCATTGTCAACCATGGTCCAATGTCGCATTGTAACAAAAATTGTTTCAATATGAAAATCAATCATTGTCCAACGTCTCATTGTGAAAAAGATTGTTTTGATATGAAAATCAACCATGGCCAACCATGGTCCAATGTAAAATTATGAGAAATATTGTCTCAATATAAAATTCAACAATGGTCAACCATCGTCATCCATCGTCATCCATCGTCAACCCAATTTAATCATTGTTAGCCACGGTCCAATGCCACGTCGTGACAAAGATTTTCTCAATATGAAAATCAACCACGGTCAACCATAATTAACCATGGTTAGCCATGGTCCAACATCGCACTCTAACAATTTTTTCTCAATATGCAACCATGGTAAACCATGGTGAACCATGGTCCAATGTCATATTGTAACAAAGCTTTTCTCATTATGTAAGTCAACCACAATCAACCATGTTTATTTTAGCATTTAAAATAATTTTCATATGGTTTACATACCCTAGTTTATAATATTTATCTTATTGATTATCATAGGATTTTCTCGATATGGAAATCATTCATGGTCAACCATGGTCAATCATGGTCAACCTTGGTCGAACGTCGCATTATGAAAAATATTTTCTCAATACGAAACTCAAACATGTTCAACCGTGGTAAACAATGGTCCAACATCACATTGTGACATAGATTGTCTTGATATGAAAACCGGTCATGGTTACCCATGGCCCAACGTTCGATGGCGAGAAGGATTGTCTCAATATGAAAATCAACCATGGTAAACAATGGTCCAACATCACATTATGACATAGATTGTCTTTATATGAAAACTGGTCATGGTTACCCATGGCCCAATGCCCGATGGCGACAAGGATTGTCTCAATATGAAAATCAACCATGGTCAACAATGTTTATTTGAGGTTTAATAATATTTTAGGTTTTGTACACTTTGGGTTTATAACATTAATAGCTTGGGTTTAATATTAATAATCATTAATAATCAGTATTAACTAATTTTTATTATTACGTATTATTAATAATTAATTCAAAATGATTATAATAATAGTTATTTTACAATGTTTAATATAAATTAATAATAATTATTAATTATAATTATCATTATAATAATATTTTATTATTATTATTATTATTATTATTATTATTTTATATTTATGGTATAGTCTAACTTATAGACGAAATGATATTTTTCGCAATTTTTTTCTCGTTAATTTTAATCAAAATATGGAATATACTTTTAAAAACTTGAGTTTAAATTGTTTAATCTGCGTAATTCGAGTGCCCTAGGGATTTTTTAGAGTGATGAATCCATTTATGAATTCAAAAATATATTTTAAACAATAAAAAATCTTGAAATTGTATTGCCGAATTTTGGTGAATTCTAGTGAAAAAGATTATTTCGTTTATAAGTTAAACTACATCTATATTTATTAATATCAATACAAATATTATCATTAATATTAAATTTATACCTTTAATATTTATGCGTGTTTTCCAACCACATTTACTAATATGATTGTGCACGTGATTGATATACTACCACATTTACTAATATGATTTTGCATGTCATTGATACACTACCACATTTACTAATATGATTGTGCATGTGATTAATATACTTCTATTAACTTATATTAACAACATTGATTAATGTATTTGTACTTATATCAACCACATTTATTAATGTACTTATACTATATATTTTTTATGTAAATATATATAACAAAATTATTTAATTATAAAATAAATCCTCAAAATCTCAAATCAACACACATTTCTTCTTAGATAAAGTCATCTTCTTTTATTTCAAACTGTAAAATTGTGGTTGGTTCAAACATCAAATGATTTAATACCAAAATATAAATTTGCCATCACGTGTAGGCCCCGAATAACGGACATTTCATCTTTTCTTTTCTTATTTCTAACTAGAAAAGTTATGTTGGTTCACACATTTTATGATTTAAATGTCAAAAAAGTTCAAAATTTTGGTCGCTTCACACAGTAAATGAGTACAAATTAAAGTACAAAATATTGCTTCATAGTTCTAGTATCTCAACAAAGGTTATTAGAGTGATCAGTACTTTTGAATTTTTTTATTGTTTTTTCTTTGTTTTAATAGAGTATTACAATAATTATTTTTAAATTTTAATTATATTTGAATTTTTATTTATATTTATGGTGTATTTTAATTTATAAGTGAAATAGATTTTTTCTTTAAAGTTTAGTTTAAATTGACTGTAGAATTTTAGTGTACAACTTTTTTTTTTATAATGTTGAATTTATTTATACATTACAAAATATATTTCAAATAACATTTGAAATAACAAAACAATCCCATTTTTATTTGAAATTTTATGACTTTGATTTAGTTTATAAATTAAACTACGCATGTTTACAGAGATAGACTGTCTATTTCAACTTGTGAATATGGGTTTAAATTAAGTATTCCTCATCTGATAAGCGCATTGAAAGCGATGATTTCGTGTTACAATCTCATCTTGCCGTTACAATTTAATCAATATTTTTCCTTCATCTCTGTTTCTTTGTCTCGGCGATGGATCGTTTCAATAAACCGAGTGTTACCCAGGCTCAATTCACCGTTACATTCTGCCAAAACATATTAATAAACAATTTAAATCATTGTTTAATTCTCCTCTCTTCGTCATTTGTCCTCGTGTTTCTAGGGATAGGGTTTTACCTACATTGATATTCTTAGGGTTTATTCGTGCAGCAGTCTCATTGGTGCCTTCGGCTAATGATGCAAAGGATACCAGGGAGCGGGAAGTAACCATCTGAATGTGGTTGCAGCCGGTTTCGGGTATATCGAATTAAATTGAAAATGAAATGTGATCGTATTGAATGGTATATAGAAATTTTTTTCGTATTTTGGTTCTTGTAGTTTTGAACATTAAACTCTCACTTGTAACTGTTATCCTGGTATGCACTACTATTTCCAAAATGTTAAATTACCATATATTTAAACACTTATTGATAGATCCAACCTGCTAGATCATCACTGATATTGGATATGCAAGAGTGCAAAGAAAGACAAATTTTCTTGTCTTTTCAACTTTCGAGATCTCAATATTGCCGCGATTGTAAACCGAGATGGTAAACTTTTTGTGCACTGCTATGTTGCTATGTTGTAGTTCATAGAGAGAAAGATTTAATTTGGGCAGTTAAGAAAGGAAACTTACATGAAGGGTTCAGAAGAAAAATCGATTATGGCATAAAGTAAAATTTAATCACCATTGGCAACCCACTCTTTCCACCTTAGCATAATAGCTATGTGCCTATCTAAAATAAATGAACAAAATGTTTATGTTAATAAATTGGTAATGGTTATAGTTTTTAAGGATATAGCAACAAAAGTAAAGAATACTATTGGTTGAAGTTTCATTACCGGAATCACAATACATATCTGACATGAATAAAAATGATTGAAATAGTTAAACATGTCATATATAGAGTGAAAGGCAGTATCTAAAGCCCTCTATATTCAGATAAATACCTCTCAACAATAATAAAAATTTGAAATTCTTGACAAAATTTTAGGAAAAACTGGACTACAACTTTTGAATTGAATTATGAAAAGTATATTAACATTTAAAGATGTATAACACTTATATTCCTAGAAATTTTTATGATATCTGAACCCTAAAACATTCAAATCTTGATTTATAGATATTACTTGTTAAACAAATCGAAATCCATGATATTCCATGATATATGTATATAGTGTTTTTAGCAATTCATAGCCACTATTCATTATAATATTGATTTCAATTGAAATCATGGAAAATGAAATATTCGACTTGGCATAAAAATGTACAATTTATTTCCATCCATTTCCTTATCACCTTGAAAAGTCTCCTCCAAGAGTTTTCAAGGTTGTGATTACTATCCGCATTCTTGCAATGCCCAATTCTGTGCATTATCTCCACTCGAATTCTTCAAACCTCGATACAATTAGAGGAGAGACTCCATGATGAAGGATATGACATCCATTTCGAAAATTGCACCCGGATCAATTCACAGTAGCGATATAATGAGATCCCACTTCCCTTGGAATATTCAGTGAAAATTGCCCCCGGATCAATTCATAGTATCGATACAATGAGATTCTACTTCCCTTGGAATATTCACTAATTGCATTGGGCTTGGTTAACTTGGATAATTGTTAAGTTGCACACAAGAAATAATAGATGATAGTTGCATAAATTCCCTAAGTTGCTTGGTATATGTTATTGGTCTATCGTATATCAACTACGTGGTTGTGTGGTTGTTACTAAAATCAAGTTTATAGGAGTAAAATCAAGTTTGTAAAAGTATATGAATTAGTTATTGTAAAATCAAGTTTATTGAAGTATATCAATCACATTTGTTATGCTAGTTTAATTTAACATACATATAATTTTAATTTTAATGTATATATTTAAAAGAAATATTTTAATCATAATATATAAAAATCTCTTTAAAAGCTACCGTGATATATATATATATATAAAATAGTGACGAAGAAGATGATGATGGTTAATCTTTACTGAGACCAATCTTTAGTCTATTGGACCTAAAGAAAAGAGTTATTTAATTTGATTTAAGATTTTCTTCCTCTGCTCAAAAAGCTTGTAGAAAAGCCTCTCGAGCTCACTATAATTTTGGCATCTTAAAATGCTAGGAAGGTCACTATTGCAACAAAGATTATGAAATTGAGCTCTAATATGGTTGTACTCTAGGCACTGTAAGAGGAAGTGATTTTTATCCTCGATGTTCATATTCTCACAGAGATGGCAAATCCTTTCCATCCATGATGTTCTAGGGACTGCCCAACCTCATGAGAGTTTGTTCTAATCTTGGCTATATTTATTTTAGAAATATTTAAAAGTCAATTATATAAATATATAATTTTTTTTAATTTTAAAATTTAAAATTATTATATATATATATATATATATATATATATATAATTAAGAAAAAATATAATTTATATTTATATTTAATATAAAATAACTAAAAGATAAAAATATAACTATAAAAATTTAAAATTATTTTATATATATTTTTATTTTTTAATTAATAAAAAATACAATTTATATTTATATTTAATATAAAATAACTAAAAATAGAAGTATAACTATAATTGACATGAAAGATTATATTTCTTAAAATTATCTTATATTTCAGTAAAATGGTCAACATAAAGGTGTTGCTTTTATCATATATTCCAGTAAAAATTATTTCAAATTTAAAATGATGAACATAAAGATGCTGCTTTTTAATTAAACACTTTGAGCATATAAATTTATTTCTTTTCAGCTAATTTTTTTTATTGTATTTAAATTTAACAAGAAGTTAGGATATAAAAATTATATGTAATTTAAATTTTAAAAATATTATAATTAATTTTAAAAATTATTATTAAAAAAAAACTATAAAAATGACGGATTGTAGATTTCTATGGTGTAGATTTTTAGGTTCTTATTTATATTTAATAATTATAAAATTATTAAATATAAATATAAATGGCAAAAAAATATTATTAAAATAAAATATTTTCTTTATAAATTTATGAAATATAAATAAATAAATAAAAATTATATTTTATAATATAAAAAATATATATATAAAATATAAAATACTTGCTTAAACTCTATATTTTTTTTCCTCGTTTTTAAAAAAATATTTAGATCTTTTACCAACATACCTCATTTACCATGCGTCATTTGCCAACACATTTTCCCTACGTTGGAAGAAGATAACATTACATTGATTTTCTATTTTTGTCATTCCTTTTTTTGGGTTGTTTATCCAATTCGAAGGTTTATTAGGATCTGTTGTGGCCAACAACAACCCCCCTTTTTTATTTAGTATTATCACTAATACTAAATAAATGGGGACACTTAGTAAAAAATTTAAAAAATCAATTAGTGCTTGTATTTCTTTTTTACAATAAAACTTACTATCATAGACTTAGGAGAATACCCCTTGAAAAATCTAAAAAAATTAAGTTTTATGATAGGATAGAATAAAATCATTCTTTAAAGAACTATCGCATCGCAAAAAAGGTAATGAATACCTCCTTACAAGAAGAATTCTAAGATTGCGAGATTGCGATGCGAAACTACACACTAAAAGGACATTCATCGCATCGCATGTCATATCTTACATTGAAAAAACCTCAAACCACCGATGAGTGATGATCACAAATTGCGTTTCGCAGAAAAACACATTAACGGATGTTTGTCATATGTTATGCTCTTGCGATTTTGCGATATTGCGATGTAGCGATTTTGCAATGTTATGATATTGTGCTATTATGATATTACAATTTCATGAGATTGCGATCTGCGATATTGCGATTTTGCGATATTGCGAAGCAAATCGCAGATCGCCTTATCGCAGATATTTAAGGCTCATTATACAAAAAAAATCTTTCCATAAATCGATACCTGGTTATGTGCTTTAATGTTAATCAATGAATTGGTTGTCAATCATTAATGAAATATGGTTTCGTTCTGATAGAAGAGCTATTTCACGTAAGGTGGTATATTTTATACGTCTTCAGCATTTAAAACTTTCCCGTCACCTTTTTCCTATCATTATTCTCACTTAATTCGTAAACTGCAGGAGCGAAGAACAGAGAACTATACAAAGCAATATTCAGGGTATAATGGGAAAGAAAGACAAGGCTCTAAGTTTCGAAGATAAAGAAATGACTCCCTTGTATACAGACACCGCCTGTAACAAAGATGCTGGTATTACTACTTGGGAGGGCATGTACAATCTACTTGAGGAAGAGAACCCCAGAGTAATGGAGGTTACACCTACTGCAGGCTCACATGGGTCTTTTGATGCGTCCATTACAGAGCTAGCTTGCCCATTCTTGCACCGGATAGTAGCAAGGCCCAAAATTCTTCCCTGCACGGACATGGTTGAATGGGTGCTGGACAGCACTGATATTACAAATAGACAGTTTAAGACTCAAGGTCAAGAACTCATCGGCTCATTTACTCCACAAGATTTGAGACTCATGTATCATTTGCCGGAGCCACAAGTGACTTATAAAAAACAATTTCATGGAGAAGTTTGCCAAAGAAAATGAAAACCTGGCAGAATGCACTAAGGACTAGTCAAGGAGGGACGAACCACTAAAAAAGGATAAACATGGTATGTATAGTACTGGTTCTCTCACTTCTCCATATTGCTTTGCTGCTGCTATGCTCTGTAGGCTTTTTGGAAAGAGAGACATTAATAAGTTTTCATCTGAATGGCTACAATTATTGAATGTTGTTGTTAATGCTACTATTGTAGATTGGGCTAAGATATTATCTGACAACTTAGCCACGACTATTTTGAATTACTGGTCTAAAATAACTATTTCTCAGAGAATTTATCCCCCTTTTTACTTATCTACTTATGTGATGGATTCAATCTGTTATGTTTCCAAGTTTCCTTTAATGGGCTGGAAATAGACTACTCAAGACCCCTTACCCATTCATATTTATCACAAATAATTGTGGGATTCCAAGTTCATTCCCTATTTTTACAAGATTTGCCATGGAATCATATTACCCCTGTACAGAATGTTATATGATAAAGATGCTCCAAGGTTTTCTCCTGAAGCAGAGGTAGACATACTTCCTGTTGCGAGATGGTTTAGAGAAGAATTGTTTACATATGTTAGGGTATTTTGAAGTTTTACTTCCCCTCATGTTTTACCTTTGTATGTTCCTAATAAACTCATGGCACGAGAAATTGCTTATCAAACCTGCGGAGAAGGAGGTTTGACTAAAGATTTGAAGGGCAAAAAGAAAGCTATCTAGCCACAATTTCCTGTGGCCTGTGGGGCCTTTTCACTATTTGATGTTGGTCATGCATTCAAATAAGTAAACAACATTACATGTTTACGTTTGTTCAAGTTTCCAAGAAGACCATTCGACCCCATGATATTGTTAAAAATTTCACTACTGCAGTCAAGATAAGAGTGTTTTCTAAAGAAGATGCTCTTTTTGATGACATGTGCCAAGAGAAAGGCACACTTAAAGAGGTTCTACATTCGGCCCAAATACGATTTCCTCCAGCATAATTTCAAGAGTTCAAGATATACAAGGAAAGGAGGTTAACTACTATCCCTTTGGATAAATTACACTTGGAACCCATAAGGGAACCAACTCCCAATATTAGTCTCAGTGGAAGTTCAAGTACATAAAAATCTAAATCTAAGTCCGGGAGAGAAACCTCTGAACATTCTAAGAGATCTGACAATGATCATGATAGAAGTGAAGGGTTAATAAGGGATACTTCCCAGTCAAAGGAGCTTCCACAAAAACAGATTTTGACCTCTCCTCAGCTAAATCTTCCTCCTCTCATTGTGCAGCAACCATCAATCAGAACTGAGTTAGATAAGGAATGGGAGACATTCAATGATTTAATCAATATTGAAGGAAAGAACACACAGACACCTGTGAGTAATGTACAGACAACAAAAGATATAATCACGGGAATAACTAGCAATGTCTCGGAAATGGAACATATTCCCATTACCCCATCCTCTGAACTTATGCTCAAAATAGAGGAAATTCCTCCTCTTGATGTATTTTATAGTCCACAACACAAGGCAGTGGTAAGAAGACAAAGAAAGAAAAGAAAATTGGAAAATGTGCTCTCTCATGATGCAGAACAATTAGACGTCCTATAGAAAGATCCTACTACTGATCCAACTGAAAATATCACTAAATTATTTCAGATCGCATGAGCATATGCCTTTGCAGCCATTGATAAAGCATCTGAGGTACGGAAATTACTAAATGAGAAAGAAGATCAAGTACAGGTTTTGCAACAACAACTGCAACAAGTCAATGCCAAAAATGAAGCATAGAAATAGCTTGAAAAATTATAGCAGGATTTTCAACAAATGCAGATAGGATACCAGAACAGTTTGGCTAAAAAAGAAAAACAGCTACAGGTTATGGAAGAGATGCACAAATATGATCCCAAGCTTACAAAATTTATCACAGAGTCTATTTCCTTAAATGATCAACTACTGCAGCAACAGGAAATATTATTCCAAAGAATATCACACTGGAGATCTTATTGTGAAGAAAGTGATAAAATCAATAATCAAGTTGTAGTCTTACGACATGATTATGATTTAATTGATAAAAGAGTTACAGAATATTGGGCTTGACAAGAAACAAAGGAGGGGAAAAGAGCAGGTGCACTAATGATCAATGAAAATCACAAAGAAATACTCTTTAATAATTGGGATGCACAAATCAGGAAAGCAGAGCATGCAGCAGAAGAAGCAGCTAGGGCAACAAGCAATGTTATTGATTGCATAAATGAAAATTTGCACAAGGCAAATATGATCTCAGAAACTACTCCAGGGTACCTACCGAAAGCACAGCAACTGCCGACAGACTGGAAACAGAAGGCTCAAGAAAAGGCAGAATCAATTAAAAGATTAACAAAGTTAAATTGGGATTCTTACTGGGCATGTCTGGTAAAGCCACACAACCAGTGCATGACTCTCAAATGTATCATCAATTCTGACGAGAAGATGGCACTAGCTCTTGCCGATTCCGTTTTCACAGTACAGTTAAAATCTAAAGTCGGCCAACCTACTCTTCTCAAAAAAATGCTGAATGCTTGCAATTTCAAAGAACAGATTCACAAGTAGTTAGTTGTTAAGTTTTGATTTTAGATTTAGTATTAGTTTTGCTTTATTTTTTCCTAAAAAGAGGATGGTCATTTAAACCGTATCCTACATTTTTGTAATAAATTATTTTTATATTTAGTTAGTAGTATTTAAACCCTTCTCATGCATTTAGAGAAGGGTCCTGAAATTTGTAAAAAACTTGTCCTCAGAACATGCACTTTTGCACCCTGCGAGGAGGTTTTTATGAATGAATGGAACATCATTTATTGATATTTGTGTTTAATATCTGCTACTGATGTTGCACTTTTGTACTCTTAGTGGATGTTGGATTAAGAAGAGATATGTCATTATTGCTTGAAGCTCATGAGTAGAACTAGTTATAAATGGTACTTTAATCTCTTAACTATTTCTACCTCTATCTTAAAGTGATATTTATGTTCAGTTGTTTATATATTGATGCTTGAATGCTTGGGTTATCATTTGGCACTTTTTTACGGTGATAGCTATTTGTTTATGCTTAATATATAAGTAGCTATTATGCGATATGTTTTTCACAATTGTTTCGTCTAACTTTTTATACGAAGTGGTTTATCTTTATTGAATTCTTTTCTTATAACAGTTGAATGATATTTATTACCAATTATTATTTGAAATCATTTTAGATCGCATAACGGAAAGATTACATCTTGGGTTAGTTTAGAATTAGATATTTCTATTTATTAGAATACAATTGCATGTCATAGATTAGAATTAGAATAAAAGCATTTCACTTAGGAACTTTTAGAAAGGAAATATCAATTCTCAACACACACACACATATTGGGAAACTGGTCCCATTATCCCCAGTCGGACCCACTATACCAAACAGAAAAGGAGCTACAAGGTCCAGACCGGGTGGGTATCCCCCTTGTTGTAGACCCAATTTTTGGGGCCTCAACATATTTTGCGCTAGAAGGAGGGCCCCGAACTATGAATGGCAAGTAAGTTAAAATCTAAATACCATTCTAAGAGTAAATTGCCCTCACCATCTCCCCCGACTTCCCATCGCACTTAGAATTTTTAAATCTAGAGCCATAAGTCGAAAGAACAATAGTCATTGCCACAAACCCTGACTTTTCAGAAGAATCTGCTATTGAACCTCCTGAAGTTGAATCTTTGATCCATAAACTTCAGCGATTTTCAATATCACCTCAAAGATCTGATAAATCTCAAGGCAGTGTAACTTCGCAATATAATCCTGCTCATCCTCTTACCAGATTACAGAGCGAAAATTTTGGTGTTCAGCCAACTGAGTTACCTCTACCTACAAGGAAGAGAGCAAGGAAATCACCTAAAGAGTCTGATAGCGAGTCTCTTTCATCACCATCATCCATCTCAACCTCTTCACCACGAAGTCAACCATCCACCCCTCCACTTCAGACTATTGTCCGTCAGTCCACTGGAACTTCTACATCTCCTTCTCAAACATATGGAATCGTAATATCCTCATCTTCCCAATCGCAGGAATCATCTTCTACGCTTTCCTCTGTTATTAGTTCAGTGATGGCCCATCCATGGAATAACCCAGGGGCAATCTTAATGCCTGCACCCTTGAGTCAAATATCGGCCCATCCTGAAAAATGGCTACCTAAGTTTAATCCTGAAGCAGGCATGCTAGCGGAAGAGCATATAAATAACTTTATGTTGTCCATAAATCTCAATGGAGTAACTAATGAATCTGCTGTCATCCGACTTTTTCCCTATACTCTACAAGGAGCAGCTGGATCATGGTATTTCTCAATACCATATGGATCTATCACTAGTTGGGATATCTTCCAAGATCAATTTTTGACTAAGTTCGGTGATGACAGGTCTACAGTGACACTGATCAATGACCTGTCCAATCTTAGAGCTGGGTCAAAAGAATCTATCAAGGATTTTAATTCACGTTTCAATAAACTGTTAAATAAAATTTCTACTACTTCCAAGCCTAGCGAAGAAGTGTGAAGTGAATGGTACATATCTGCTTTACCATCAAACATAGCAATCTTCATTGATAGGGCTAGCAAAACAACTTTAGCTGACAATATGAAGGAAGCAATAGCAGTAGAGAAACGTATCATTTCTCTAGAAAAGAAAAATGTGATAGAGGAACGAAAATCCAAGAAGGTTACTTCTAAGGGAAACCCCAAGAAAAAAAAATCGAAAGATCCATTCGATTTAGAAGGATTGTAGAAAGTTCTAAAGACCATGTCCAGCGAAATGGTTGACATTAAGAAACAAGTGGCAGAAACATCTTCTAAAAATTCTTTCAAGCCTTATAAAATAAACCCTTCAATTGATTCAAAGCCACCAAATGCTATTACAAGTGCTGAATCAGAAGAAGAAGAAGAGGAGATTGCTACTGAAGAAACTATCGATGAAGAAGAAGTTGTAGAGGTACAAGGTATGTGGGATTTCATCCTCACAGATGAAGAATATCAAGAAGCATCCCCGGTTAGCACTCAAAGTAGAAATCAACTTTATCCTTCTCAACCTATTCCTAAGCTAAAGAGCACAAGCTCAATGACTAAGGATAAAGTTGCAGCCAAGAAAACGACATCTAAAGTGACTCAAACTAGCCCAGTCCAAACAGATTCATCAACTCCATAAAAAACACTGATCATTTTGGATGAAATGGAGTATAATATCATAGAAGACATGAAGAAGACTAGGGCTAACATCACTTTTTATGAATTGAGCAAGTTAGAACACCAGCAAAAGGTAATTTTGAAATAATTACATGCTGTACCAGAAAAACCTTTTCCTGATCATGTAATCTCTCAAGCTTCCAACGAGATGGGAAGACCTCCAACTAATGTGATTAGTAAAGTTGGTCTAGAAAATATCGCTTCAATTGGACGAAGGTCGAGATCTCATACCCCCCCATTTCTTCTTACTTATGAAGTTTTCAATAAAAATTTGCATA